>JAIUCV010001294.1:0-123976 GCA_026724425.1 Erythrophleum ivorense | reverse complement strand
TGATGCGAGACCCACTAGGAACATGCCCTAGAGAACCTTCAACAATTCGAAACTATACCCGGGATCGGCTAGAAACAAGACTGTTGGTCAAAGGAAAGACCCTAAGAGAACTTGTCTCTTAGAACCCTAGCCTTAAGACGCCACAAAGGAAGATCAATCCTTTGATAAGTCACGTGAACTCTCAGAGAACACAAAGAAGTAAAAGCCTCTCAAAGTATTGAATAATACTCAAGTTCATTCATTCATGATTCAAAATAGAGTACAATAGGGAGCCTTTTATAGGCAAAGTTTCTAAAAGACTTAAAATCCTACTTAAACTAAAACTCTTAAAATCTAATTAGAAATATTTTAAACAATCCCTAAAATCAAGGAATAAGATTAAGATATTAATTTTAACTTAATCTCCTAGATAAGCTCCTGACCAAGTCCAAAAAAATAATATAATAATAAAAAACGAAATTCAAAAGAGTTCTAGTCAAAACTAGAGTCCTAGTCAAAACTAATTAATATTAATGGGCTAGACATCTTGTATTTGAAATACTATTCACGTCCTCTAGTTTTAATGGGCTCTTTAAGCATCAACTTGGGCTTGAATAAGCATGATTAAGGCTCTATTTGCTTCCTCAATGCATGCACTAACATTATGGGCTTCTAATTCAGCAAATTGAAGCCCAATTGCTCTTTGTAGACGCTTAACTCTTCCTCTTGTCATTGGGCCATCTATTATCAAGTCTTTTTCCACACGAGCATCCTTCCTTACATGAGTCTAGTTCATATTACTTGGTGTTATTGCATCACCGCGACTCAGGGCTTCCACGTCGTGGCAAATATGGTCTTGGACCTACTATTCACACTCTTTGCGATTCCCACCATGATGGGTACGCCTTCTGGAACCATTAACCCAATTTATTCAAATTATACCATTATGAAGTATGATTCTATTACCTTCCCTGGGTGAAATTTTTATCTTGCAACATGATAGTACACCTCACATGGTGGTGTCATACCTTACTATATAACGCATTTCCCACTACAAATACCTTATATAAAACTTAGAGGAATCAATGAAAACCTGAATTAATTAAAATTTTCTTTTTTACTTCAGGGTTGGGTATACACATGGCTTTCTGTTACATGCCCTATTATCATACAGTATTATAATACAACTCGTACATACCATAATCCAAAGATATTTAATTACATGACAAAATGTGATGCATAAAAGTAAGGTCCTCAATTTATACCTCCACACTCTTTGCCCTTTCTTTGCTTGAACTTGGACCTAGCATGGGTTATATTTAGGGTGAGATTATGAAATCTTAGTAATAATAAACCAATCTCATGGGTTCTTGCCCTCACCACACTCAAGCAAACCCAAGCACACATCAAAACATCATATAAAACATAATATATCATCATAAAACCATGATCATGCTATCATACTTTTCATGGCTTGAAAATATACATACACACATTCTAAGACAAGCTAAGCATACACATTCATGCATGACAGAAGGTGAAGAGAACTACTTTGTACATAATCACACACTTTTTCTCTTGAAATTCTCTCCCTTGCTTTGGCCACACACCCACAAAAGTGTGGGGAAGATTTCTCTTGGCCTAAACACAATTTATGGAAGTTAATTAGGTTTATGAAACAAATTCTAAGGCCATACAACTTGCTTAGATATTGGATTGTTCTATAAACCCCATTATGGTCCATAAATACACCTAATGAAGCAACACCCCTCAAATAAATTCTAGGCTCCATTTTTTTCCTTCAAACCTGATTCTTGACTCCTTTTAAGACTCTTAGAGTCATCATATAATTAAAACAAAGAGCCTAGCTATATGTTTCTTCTTTAGGTCATAATATGGAACCTAAAGGACCAACTCACTTTCTATGAGTTCCAAAATTTTTTTAAGGCCTCCCCTCATTTTCATTTATCATATATGACTCAAAAATGGGCTTACATAATTTTAAAACTCTCTCTAGCTACACAAACCCCTTTAGACCAAGGCTATGGAAGAAATGGAGCGTTTTAGAGTTTGCTTTATTTTCTCAAGGGAGGATGAATATGGGGAGCCTCTTAGGGATCTTAGGAGCTCATTTAAACTCTTATTTAGGTCAAGGAATTATCATACAAAATCAGATTTTATAAGGTGCAATTGAAACCCTAGAACTTGCATCTTAAAATCTAAGGGTTTTTTGTTAATTCCCTTTCCATATTCTTAATCTCCACATCATTTTTCCTTAGATTCACCCTTGGTTCTGCTTAAAAGTCAAGTCATCCTAGGTTTTTCTCATGTTGGCCGAAATGGAGAAGGAGGGAACTAAAGATGACAACCATAGGAAGAGAAATTACTTTGTTTCCTTGCTTTTTCTCTCTTGAATCTTGTGTTCTTTGCGCTCCTCTCTTCAAATCCAAATTTTGACCTCAATTTATCCTCTAAAACAGATCCATATACTTCATTATAATTATAGGAAATAAAGGAGAATGAAGGAGAAGAGGTTTGGAGGAGAAAGAGCATGAAAAACTACTAATTTCTATATCTTAAGCCTTTGATTTCTCCTCTTCTTTGCCTTCCTGTTGTGCACCACTCTCCCTAGGGTTTTCCTCTGGTTTTGGGCAAAACTTGGTCATGCAACATGAAAGGATAAGAAGGGTGCATCATATATATTGGTGGGAGGAAGTTACACTTTTCAAAAATTCCTATTTTGCCCTTCATTCTTGGCATTTTCATTTCTCTTTCATTTTAGCTCCTTTTTGAGAACTATCTTTTCCATTATAAAATTTAGATTCCCAATTTAGTAAAATACCTTTGGAATAACTCAAATTAGAGGTAAAACCTTTCCGAATGAATCCGTCAAAGTTAGGGCACACCAACATTGAAAAACATCAACTGGAGGGCTTTAGCTGTCCTGGGCCCTCTTATGGTTTTAGGGCCTCTAAGAATCCTGGAGAACTCAAAAATTTTATTTAAAAAGCCCTCTTATGTGAATTCCAAAATTTACTCAAAATTACAAAAATACCACTATGTTTTGTAAGCTTTTTCGTAAGAAATTGTTTCTTCATTCTAGTTCCATTTTTCTTTCTGTCTAGGCATGGAATTCTCATTTTTAGGAGTCTAGAATGCTTTTCAAATTTGTTAGGACCTTAACTACATCATTTCGGGGGACTTCCTTTTATATTTGGTGAGTTTCGTTTGTTGATGGAGAAATTATACGTTACGTTTCTCACATTTTCTCTCATTTACAGAGAACTGGATGTTACATATGACCTCTTGGACATGTGTAGTTATGATAATATGTGATGTATAAATGAATGGATATCATATGTGAACCTTAAAATGTAATTTGGGTATGTAATGCCAAGATGTGCTTCTTGAAAGTTTGATATGTGTGTGTATCATTGCATGTGGCATAGCCAAAATGGGAGGCATGGAGTTTGAAACCATTTGGGAAGCCTACACAAGTCCTAATTATACTTTTACACTTGCCCAAGAGGTACCAAACACCAAGGAAAGCCATTTGGACATTTTGGTATCCTATATGGAGCCAAAATTGACCATAATGGAACCCTATATTACTTTTTAGCCAAATGAGTTCTTCTTGATCTAAAATTTGGAATGAAATTAGAGCTTGTTGAGATATTTTTAGAAAGATAAAGAACATAATTTTTGGATATCTACAAAATATTTGATGAATTTTCAAAGTTGGCAATTTTCTGGTTTTGGTCATGTCACTGTTCATACTGGTCTGAAAATAAAATTTATCACACAAGGCCCAAATAATGTCCAATTGTTATGAAATTTTATACAGAGAAACTAAAAATTCCTAGTGATCTGTACTAACTAGAAGCATCTCATTTGAAGGTCTTGAGAGAGAGATATGAATTTTTAAAGAATCTGTCCATTATCAGGAACTTCACCCGACCTCAGTTATTGTTTGATTAGATTTTGAGCTCTAGTCGTGCCTGATCTGATCTGAAGTTATTTTTTTCCTCTAGCTAACATCCATAGATTTCCATATTAGTATCATTTGAATAGATTAGATTTTTGTGGAATTAATTGGATATTTTTGAAATTTATTGTAGAAATCTGTGACAGCACTAGTGGGCAGTTTGACCTCTGGACCATTTCAGATATTAAACGTTCTCTATGATGAATATTGTGTTTTGGAATTATTTTTATTATGAAGTAGACATCTGTATATTTCCAAAATAGCCAAGAATGCATGATTTTGATTTTTCTAGAATTAGTTGTGATTTTCCAAATTTGTGGCAAAAATGAGCCAAATTTTGGCCGAAAATGTATATGAATATTCTTAGCTTTTCTTTGAGTTCCATGAGTTGTGGGCCATATTTTATGGTGCAAATGAGTTTTACTCATGTAATTAAATATGAGAATGTATTGTATGAGCTCACGCGGTCCACGTGACACTGAATGAAATTTTTATACGCGATGCAACACAAAAAATGTATTATTTTAATGGATTTTCTTATTTCCCCACATGGAATGTATCATATGAGCATGAAAATGTGATAGAGATGAGCAAGAAATTATGGTGTTACATGAAGTGCATGCATCATCCTATGTGCATGGACTTTCTATATTTTCCCATTTTAAGCAATATTTTAAGTAGAAGCTTCTTGGGGCATCTGAAGGCACATTAGGTATTATTTTTTGGTGTTTCTGGCTCTTAAAATCCATAGAATCATGTTCTACATTATGGTAAATGGTTTGGCTATGAATACATTTTGACTGACTTAAAAATGTAAATAATTTCTTATGGGTCTTAGTTTGCTCAACACACTCTCAAATGATGTTTAGTAAACATCAATAAATGAGTATTGTAGGAAAAATTTTGGAGAACCCAATTAACATAAGAATTTGTTCTTTAATTGATGTATGTCAAAGATAACACTCATTATGAAATATCATGTTGTCATGAATATTAACAAGCTACTTTACTTTCTCAATTTTTATATGAGATATACATAAAGTTTTTAGACATCGTGCACTCAGAAAGACTATACACTATAAGAGATTTATCAAACACGTAAAGGATATTTTTAATATATGTTGGAGTGACCCTTGTAATTGTAAATAAGCATTTGATGGCTGAAAAGAATTTTTGTTTTTAGAGAAAATAAAATATCTTCAATATGAGTCCCTTTAAGATGTGATCTTGAAGATTAATGCAATCTATGTATGCATTGAATTATAAATATGAAAAATACCTTATTCAGTGGGAGTTCTTAGATTGGTAGATTTAGACTTATTTGAGAAATAAAATTAAATGATGTAATAGGAAAATGAAAAAAATACTTTATCAAGTGGGAGTTTTTAAATTAGTAGCATAAAGCTCATCTAAAAACTATAACTTAAACAATATTTACCAATGAATTCAATAGAAAGATAATGGCATCCTTAAGATGCATGTAATAAAGATAGACTTCTGATCATAAACTTAATAATATCATTATTGATTTAGTTGAAATTTATTGCATGTATATATACATAATTATTCTATGCTATGTCTGAGTAGAGATCAAGTTATGATTATGGCTACTAAGAAATTACCTCACCTAATAAAAGGTGACAAGATAGATAGAAATACAACTTAGCAAATGAGAGATCCAAAATTTTTTATTGGAAACGAAATAACAAAATTACTCGCATAATGGTGCTAAATAGCATGGTTGTTAATCTTATATGTAAGTACAATTCACATTTTCTTTCACTCTAACAAGGCTTCTAATTCCTTTTTATCATATTTCTCATTTTTCCTTTAATATCTAGGAATATACAAAAATTAGTGGTTATGACAATTAGAACATGCAAAAATGGTTTTGCATGGAAGAGGAACCTTCATCCTACATAATATTTTATATATTTTAGAGATCTAACAAAACTTAACATCTATTATTTCTCTTCTTAAATTTGAGATTCAGTGCTAATTTTTTATGACAACTCCATTAACATTTGAAAATGGAAAATGAATATGATTCTAGTTTCCTCCATGACATTTTTATTATACAACGCATAATTATAAACATGATTGCTTTCCTAAATACTATGCTTTCTATGTAGTTTTGGGTACAAATATTTCGCATGCTAGGCTAGGCCATATGGGCCAATTGAGAATTAGTAGCTAGCAAAAGAAGGAATTCTAGAATCAATCTCTAGTTTAGAAATGTATTTATGTGAGGATTTCTTAGCAGGTAAAACAATTAGAAAACCATTTGAAAAAGGAACTAGAGTTGAAAAACTATTACAATTAATTCATTCTCATATATGTGGTCCAAAAAGAAATGTGAGGACAAGACATAGAACTTAATACCTTATTACATCTATCAACAATTATCCATAATATAGTTAAGCCCATTTAATCTCCTATAAGTTAGAAACATTTAAGTGCTTTAGACTTTATATGTATGTGGTTAAAAATCAAATGGATAAGAAGATGAAAGCTTTAAGGTTCAACCAAGGATATGCATATTTGTTATATTTGTTCAATGAGCTCCATGATGAGAAAAGAACCATGAGACAATTGATGATTTCTTAATGCTATAAGCAAATAGAGATGCTAAGAGAAACAATACAAATCTTACTCAAATAGTTAAATTAATGATGGCTTAAGCAAACTTATCTATTTCTTATTGATGTGATGAATTATAAATTAATACCTTTAAATATAACTGAGTGCCTATTAAATTAGTAACTTACATACCTTATGAATTAAGGACAATTAATAAGCTATTTTTAAGCATCCTAAGAATATTAGATAGGCTATTTGTAACACATTAACTATCTAACCTTTCTTTTAGCTATTATGGTTCATCAAAGAGTCCAATTTACTCACACAGATAGTTGCAAAATCTAAAAATTTCAGGTTTCATTTACTTTTCCATAATTCAATGTCATCTTGATTTTAATGGATGATCTATTGGTAATCCTTTATTACCAATTGCCTTATCAGTTAAAAGTTCAAAACTTTATATTATATTTTGGGACAAATCTAATAGAGTTTCCCCTTACAAACTTAGCTATCCACATAAACAAAATAGTCACATTTTAGGTAGAACTCACATACATGGAAAATAGAGGAATGATAATTATCAAACAAAATTAATTGAGTATACAAACTTCATCAAGTACTAAATATGTTATATCATTATAGATTATCGAGAAATTTCATTTCATATTTCCCATTTAGTAATAATTAATCAAATTCACACTTTTAGTAGTGGAATTTACCATTATTAAAAGTCTCAAATAATCGCTAAATGTAACAACCCTAACTTCTAAACACATTAATTAAGCTTAATTTGTCTTTTAAATAAGAGTACTTAAGGTTAAGCATTATTAATAATTTGTTAACAGATGAAAACCTGGGGAAATTTGAACCTTTTTTATTATTCCTAATCATCTAATAGGTAAGCCAAAAGATTCATGACTAAAGGATACTAAAATTCTTGTAACATCTCCATTCCATTCACATTTAATTACAAAGGCTATAAAACTTATTTGCATTAATTTACAAGTCAATACATTTCATTACTCTAGCAAGAGCCAAGATTTTCAAGCTAAAATAGGGGTTTAGAGACTCAAGTCATGACATAAAGTAACTTTGCCATGGCTAAATTGGTTTTTGGAACCCTGAAACACAATTTTTAATCTTGTACCACGACATAAAGTACCCACAACATGACTTAACTAACTACTGGAACTTAGAAGTGAAATTTCTTGTCTTTCACTGTAACTCAAGCTTCCTGCGCTGCAACAAGGTTACCCTCTAGATCCTACTATTTAGAATTTCTTGATTCCTGCTTTGGCGAGCTTCCCTTACACCGCAGCAAGGTGTGCTACTGGATCAGCTCTCCCAAAATTTCTCGTGCTATGCCACAGCTTGAAGACCTATGCTATAGCATAATTAGGTTTTGTTACCCTCTGTGGGCAAAATTTTCATTTTGAAACACGATGAAGCACATTGCACCATGACATTCCTTTGTTCTATAAGAGCTTTAACTGTGACTTAAGTAGTTTTGGCTATGACTTAGCCCCTCTTTGGTTCTTAGCTACTCATGATTCATTTCTACTCACTTATATCTTTTTCCAATTGATACCAAGGGTCTTCCTAAGGTAAAATACAAGGTCTTGGTGTAATAAATTCCCCTAGTACTAGCAGTTTATCAACTTCAATGACTTAAGAACCAATGTTTGGATTAAGGCAACTAAGGATCAATTTATATTAGTAAAATTTGCCTCTATGATGGCAAGAAGGAAGGTGGGACCTCAAGTGACTACCCTACATTGTGTTACTCCCTACCAATTGTCCTTAAAATTGCTTTGCACAAGTTTTAATGGACTAAACTAATATGTTCCTACTCTTAACTTTGTCAAGTAACCTAAAATGCCAATTAGGCTATAGCACTCCTATATTTCCTATATTAATCGCATATAGAAGTTAAAGTAACATACATAGAACCCAAATCAAACATCCAAGTTCATCATATTGAAATCCATTAGTTTAAAATAACATTTCCATACATGCATATAAGTTTCAGAAATGTTTGAGTGAATGCCATTACATCAAAATATATAGAAATTAGAGTCTAGTCTTTTAAGAAATGAATCTTCAATTACAAATATCAGAACACCTATACATGGCAAAATGAATGCAACATAATGTTATACAAGTTTGTGTACAAAAATAATAGCATCTAACTAAATATAAATACATACAAGTGTAGAGAGCCTACACAAGGCCCTAAGTAGGGATGCTCATCCACTTATTTCCCATTTTCCTTACTAGCAGAACTTTCACCTAAAATTATTAGCCCATAAAATAGGGTGAGATATGAATCCTAATAACCAAAGGGAAAATTCTATACATATATACAATTTAATTAGTATAAATGCATTTTGAATCAAATATACATCATAATCAATAAAGAACTAGTTGGACTACTAGTGACTATTATCCCGTACTATCAATAAAATATATCATATTAATGGCCAATAACATAAGGAAAGTCCCGTCCATGATGCCAACTCCCTATTAGACATAACTTGGGCTCAGTGCAATCATGAGTCTGATCACAATTCTGTGCCCGATTGAAGCATAATGCACGAGTGGCAGTTGTAATACAGCTTTACCAAGGACTCGATCATGGTCCCAAAAACAACAATCAACTAGCCAACTAATCATTTAGTACAACAAAACATATTATGCAGCAATTATCATATCAACAATGTGCATATGCAGGGAATTAAAATTCAAACCTTGGTTACCTCACTTAATTGCATAAAGTTCTAAAGCCAAGATAGATTCTCAACTTGTAAAGGATCTCAATGCATCAAAACCAAGTTCTTAGTCAACATCAAACACAAAAATCAATTACCTATCATTCCTAGTATCTTGTGTAACATCCAGTTTCTCCATAAACATGAGAAATATAATGTTCGATTTCTCTGTAAATGTACATAATTTACCAAATATAAAAAGAAGCACCCCAAATAGAATGATTTAAGGTCCAATAAAATTAAATCAATATTTTAGACCTTAAATAATGATGAACCATGGCCAGAGGTGCCCTGAAATCAGAGCCAGAATGACCAGACAAAAATGTAATAAAACATAATAGTATTTTTGTAATTTTGAGTACCTTATGGAAAAATCAAAGGAAGGATTTTTAAATGGGAAACATGAGTTTCCTGGAGTTCTTAGAGGCCCTAAAAACTATAAGAACCCCCAAAATAGTTAAAACTCCTCCAGTTGACGTTTTATAACATTAGTTGACTTAAACTTTGACTAGTTTGTTTGGGAAGGTTTTAGATCTAAATTGAGTGATTCTAAAGGTATTTTATAAGTTAGAGAACCTAAATTTTATGATGGAAAAGATGGTTCTAAAAAATGAGTTGAAATGAGCCTAAAATAAAGAAGCCACAAAACAGGGATGTGAATAAAAATTTTAAAAAGGAAGATTCAAGAAGCGTGTCTTAAATACACATCCCTCTCCTCTCCCTCATGTAACTGACCTTATCTTTGTCTAAGAACATAAGGGAGACTAGTTTGGAAGGTGTTTAAGAAGGGAGGAAGAAGAAGAGGAAAATCCAAGGAAAAGGTAAGAAAAGTGTAGAAATTCATGCTCCTTCTTTTAGTAAACTTGTTCTCCTCCTCCTCTTTCTTTCTATGGTTTCCATAAATGATTTGAATCTATTTTAGGGCTAGTTCAGAGGGAGGAAGATAGAGCTTGAAGGAAAGGAGCATACCAAATGAAAGAGCTCTTGAAACAAGCCTAAAATCAAGGTAACTTGTCTTACTTTTCATACACTTCCTTGGCTGTCTTTCTTGTATGTGTTTCATCCCATTTAGAGCCCAAGGGAGGATGAATTCTGGTCCTAGCAAGGGAGAATCATAGGTTTTAGAGTGTGAGGAATAAGAATATGCAAAGAAATTCAACTAAGATGCATGGGAAATAAAGTTACAAAGATTAGGGATTCACTTGCACCTTGCCCAATATGGGACCTCCTAGTGATAATTTAAGCTATCTAAGAGTATGTGTGAGTTCCTAAGACACCTAAGAAGCCTCTAAAGTAGCCACTCCCTAGAGAAAACAAAGTAAACTCCATGGATGCTAAAGGGAGAGCATGTCTCGGGCACATTAGGTTTGGCCACTTGGGGAGTGTTTCAATTTGTTCTAAAGTTAGAATGGAATTAAATATGATGGAAGAACACCAAAAATAGCCTTATAAAAAAAATTAGAAGCCATGGAATGTAAGATAGAGGTGTAGGCTCCATAATGAGGCATTAGGAAATAACCCATAGCTAGGTTCCTTAAATGAATATCTAATGACTCAAAGAGTTTAAAAGGAGTCAAGAGACCTAGAATGAATGAGACATGGGAGCCAAGATCATGAATCCTTATAGTTGCTTCATAAGGTCTTGTGTGGACGCATAATGGAGCCATAGAACAAAGTAGCTTCATATAATGTATGTGTGATGTTCCCATGAGTGATTTATACATCTTTTGATGTGTTTAGGCCAAGAGAAGCTAGTGTCTCTAAGTATCAAGGCTTGGCTAAAAAGAGGGAGGAAGATTTCAAAGGAAAAGTGTGAAACCTTGGCTCCAAGGTAGTTCTCTCTCCTTTCTCTCATGTATTCTTAAATGGTTTCTTGTCTTTAGATGTGTGTATGTATGTGTGTATGTATGTTTATGCTATGTAACATGTTTCTAGTAAATGTCCACATGCCATGGTACCATGTTGCCTTGTTTATGCTCTTGAAAGATGTTTTGTAAATGTGTTTTGGCTTGCATAAGCTTGGTGAAGCCAAAAGTCCTTTAGCAAGGGTGAGGATGAGCCAAAAGTCCTTAAGAATGGGTGAGATAGAGCTAAAAGTCTGTAGCAGAGTGAGGCTTAGTCAAAAGTCCCTTGAAAGTAGGTGAGGCAAGTCTAAAAGTCCAAAAAAGAATGGGTGAGGCTAAACCATTATCTTAGCAAGCCTATGTATAAGGAGTATGTTTTCTTGAATAAGAGAAATATTTCATGCATGTTTATGAATTGCTTGATTGCCATGCATTCATCTTTGGAATTGAATTTGCATTTATTATATATGATTGAAAAGGGTGAAGAGCTATTAGGATTCCTAGAATCTCACTCTTCCCTCTCCACTGCCCTAACATGCCTAGGTGGATCAAGTGAACTAAGAAATGGGAGCCACGATACTTGAAGGCAAGAAGATTAACAAAGGAGTTGCTATTTGTTCATTTTGTAACAATAACATTGTCAAATGATGTATTTCCATGATGTATATGATGTATAACCTCTTGAACATATGTATATACATGGATATATGATGTATGTATGAGATTTAAAAGCATATGAATGATATTGAATAATTTTGACATTAAATGGAAAAGATGAGCATGTAAGATCTTTGTGTATAACAACACGTGGGAGAGTGATTTTGAGATGTATAGATATTTAGACTCTTTAGACATGTTTAGAGGTCTATTTTGATGCTTTCTCGCCTGCTCAAGTGGTCTTGGAAAAGCTAGAAGCCAAAGTGGATCATTTTTTACCCTTTGAGATGCATAAAAATGCTATTATGCAACCCTATCTCACAAACTAACTAAATGGACAAATTTTCCCATGAAATTTGCCATGCATATTATAACACTATAAATTCTAGCTCATTTCATAGCATTCATGGGCTTCACATTATCAATTCTATGAAAGTGTAGAGAAAAAAGGGAATAAAATAATGACTATTTTTATGTTGCATCATGATTAAAAATACTATTCGATGTCACATGGACTGTATGGGTATGTACTATAGTTTTCCATATTTAATTACATCAATACAACTCTTTTGCATCATAAAATCATGGCCACAATTCATGGAAATCAAAGAAGAGCTCAAAATAACTAAGTACATTTTCGGCCAGAATTAGCCCTTCTTCTGACCAAACATTGAACAAACATAACTAAATCTAGAAAACTTGAAAACATGCATTCTTGGTCATTCTGGAAAGCTACAGATGTCTACTTTACATAAAAATATGTCTAGATCATAACATCCATTACAAAAGATGTTTGACATCTAGAATGGTCCAGAGGTCAAACTACACTTTAGAATTGTCACAGAATTTTGCAGAAATATTTGAAAATGTCCAATTAATTTCACAAATTCCAATCTATACAAATAATACTAATCTAGAAATATGTGAATGTTAGCTAGAGGGAAAAAATATTTCCAGACCAGTTCATTATGCCCAGACCTCAAAATTCAATAGAAGAGTAACTCAGGTCGGGCAAAACTACTGATACTAGATAGAATGTTCAAAAATTCATATCTCCTTCTGTAGACCTCCAAATGGGGTGCTTCTATTTGTTATGAGTCACTATGAATGTCTAGTTTCTCTGTATAAAATTTCATGGTAATTGGAAATCATTGGGGCCTTGTGTGATAGAATTTATTTTTGGACCAAATAAATAATGCAGCAAACCAAAACTAAAAAATTTGCCAACTTTGAAAAATTTTCAAATATTTTGTAGACCTCTAAAATTATGATTTTTAGCTTCCCAAAAATCTCTTAATGAGTCCTAATTGCATGCCAAATATCAGACCAAGAATAACCCATTTGGACAAAAAGTGACATAGGGTTCCATTATGGTTAATTTTGGCTTCATATAGGCTACCAAAATTACCAAATGGCTTTCCTTTGGTTTTGGGACCCCTTGGGCAAGTCTAAAAGTACATTTAGGACTTGTGTGAGCTGCCCAAATGGTCCCAAACCCATACATCTAATTTTGGCCTTTCCATGCACACATATGCACATTTCCATAAACTCATTTATGAAGTTATCTATGCCATACATACTCAATTTACATTCCATCATTCACATAACATATACTTTCATTCCTACTTCATATAATAGCATAATTACATATGTCTCAAGGTTCATAAACCATTTACAAAAATAATATACATCATTATGGTTCATTTTGGCTTTAAAAGAAAAATGCTAGACATATGGATGTCAATCTTCTTCTTTCAATGTTGTTGGCTCCCATTAGCATATCCACTTGGTCCACCTAGCATGTGAGATCATTGGAGAGGAGGAAATGAGATTCAAAGAATCCCAATAGCTCATCTCCTATTCAATCATACATAATATATATAAAGAAAGCCTTAAAAATGCATGCATGGATAAAATGGAAGTCATGAACATTTAAGAAGCAAGCTTGGCATGTCAACAAATCATACAAGACATTCAAGAGCTCACTAAGTGTTTGGATTGGCCTCACACTTTCCCTCATGGACTTTGGACTTGCCTCACCCATTCTTTAAGAGCTTTGGACTCAACCATACTCTTGGGAGCCCACTTTGCTTTTGGGAGACTCTTTACTTTGCCTCAACCAATCTCAAGGGTTCTTGGCTCATCCTCACCATGTTAAAGAAGTCTTGGCCTCTCCACACTCAAGCAAACTCAACAAATATCATACATTCATTTGAAAACATAACATAACATCATAAAATAATGGTATATAAAATCATGTTAGCATGCTTTTCATGGCTTCAAAATATACATACACATATTCTAAGATAAGCTAAACAAACATCCATTGAGAGAAGGTGGACAGAGCTACCTTGTACACAATTACACACTTTTCCCTTTGCATTCAAGCCTCCTCTTTCGGCAACACACCCATAAATTGGTGGAGATAATTTCTCTTGGCCTAGATATAATTTATGGAAGCCAATTAGGTTCATGAAACAATCTCTAAGGCCATACAACTTGCTTAAATACTAAATTGCTCTATAAGTTCCATTATAGTCCATAAATGCACCTAATGAAGCAACACCCCTCAAATAATTTCTAGGCTCCATTCTTTCCTTTCAAATATGATTCTTAACTCCTTTTAAGCCTTTTGGAGTCATCACACCATTAAAACAAAGGGCCTATCATCATGTTGCTTCTTTAGGTCATAATATGGAACCTAAGACACCAAATCACTTTCTATGAGTTCTAAATTTTTTCCAATGCCTCCCCTTATTTTCATTCATCAAATATGTCTCAAGAATGGCCTTAGAAAAATTTTAAACTCCCCCTAGCTAGGAGAACTTGTTTTGGCCAAGACATAGGGGGTTTTTGGGCTCCTTGGAGTTTTTTTTTAATTTTTTTGAAGGAGGAAGCTTATGGGGAGCATCTTAGGGGTCTCAAGAACTCATTTAAACTCTTAATTAGACCTAGAAAGCATCACACAAAATCAGAATTTAAACGGTGCACTCAAAACCCTAGAATTTGTATCTTAAAATCTAATGGTTATTTTGTTATTTTCTTTGCATATTCTTGTTCTTCTCCATCAAATACCTAAGATTCATGCTTGGTTGGGCTTGAAAATCAGATCCTCCTAGGGTTTTAGTGTGTGTCGAATTAGAGAAGAAGAGGAAATCGAAATAGCAACCATAGGATGTAATTTTACCTAGATTCCTTGCTTGATTTGTCTTGAATCTTGCTTTCTCTAAGCTCCTCTCTTCAAATCCGAAATTTCCCTTGAATTTCTCCCTTGAATCAGATTTATAAACTTCAATTTAAGCAAAGGAAATCAAGGAGAATGAAGGAGAGGTGGTATGGATGAAAAAAAGCATGAAAAATCACCATGGAAACATACATTAAGCTTGGATTTCTTCTTCCTTCTTCTTCCTCTCTTGGGCACCTCTCTCCTAGGGTTTTGCTTCTGCTTTCGGGCTAAGAAATCTAATGCTAAATGAGGGAGAGTGTGAGGCACCACTAGGTAGGGAAAAATGACTTTTTCAAAAATTCCAATTTTGCCCTTCATACTTTGCATTTTCATTTCTCCTTCATTTTACTTCCTTTTTTAGAACCATCTTTTCCATTATAAAATTTAGGTTCCCAATTAAATAAAATACCTTTGGAATCACTCAAATCAGAGCTAAAACCTTTTCGAATGGATCCATCAAAGTTCAGGCACACTGACGTTGAAAAACATCCATCAGAGGGGATTTAACTATACCGGGGCTTCTTATGGTTTTCAGGGCCTTTGAAAACCCTGAAGAACTTAAAATTTGCATTGAAAAATCCCTCCTGTGTGAATTCCAAAAATTGCTCAAAATTACAAAAATGCCATTACGTTTCGTAAGGTTTCTGTCAAAATTTGTTTCTTCATTCTAGCTCCATTTTTCCTTCCGTTTGAGGTTGGGATTCTCATTTTTAGGAGTCTAGAATGTTACTTAAACTTTTTGGGACCTTAACTAATTCATTTTAGGGAACTTGCTTTGAAAATGTGCCTGTTCTTGTTGTTTAACGAAAACTAAACATTCACATATAGGTCTCATCTAGAGATTTTTAGACAGCCAAAAACCATATTATTTGGAGCTCTAGAGAATTAATTATGAATTTTCAAACTTTCGAAAAAGTTGCTGAATTGATATGGTTACTATTCATATGATTAGTTTCTTTTCTTATGTCATCCAAGGGTCAAATGGCATCAAATGCTCATGATATTTTACAAGTATAAACTAGACATAATAAGATTTTCATGGCCACCAAGATCATTTCATTTGGAGGTCTGAGTAGAGATATGAATTCTTGAAGTTTAGAGTCAGTACTAGTAACACAGTAGTACCTTTGGTACTCTTTTATCAATTTTAGTGGCTAAACATTTTTGTTTTGATTCAAAATTATTTTTAGCCTAAATTTAACATCTGTAGCTTTCTAGAATGGTATAGTGTGCTTGATTTCAATTTTTTTAGAATTAGTTATGGATTTCCAAAATTTACACAAGAAATCTAACACAACAACTCGAGATTTATTTGATGGTTTTGTGTATGTATGCTCCAAACTCAGGTTTTATAGAACATTTGATTATGGTTTTGAGTTTTATGAATGTATTTTAATTGGAGGACGATATAGGTGAGTTCATATATGTAATGAACATAATTTTTGTAAAACAATGAAATGAGTCATATAAAACCAAGTCTTTTGAAATGAGCTAGATAATGTCCCAAAAAATTTAGATAGAGTCCTAAGCTCATAAAAATGATAAGTCTAGGCTTAGACGGAAAGAAAAATGGAGCAAGGATGGTGAAACAAATTGTGAGGAAATGTAATGGCATTTTCGTAAATAAGTGCAACTTTTAGAAAAAACTCATAGAAGGGCTTTTTAAATGGAAAATTTGACTTGCCTACGGTTCTCAAAGGCCCCAAAAACCATAGGAAACCTTGGGACTGGTAAACTCCTTCAGTGTACGTTTTCTAATAATAGTGAGGCTAAACTTTAATGGATTTATTCGAGAAGGTTTTAGCTTCAATTTTGAGTGATTCCAAAGGCATTTTATAAAATTGGGAACCTAAATTTTACAATGGAAAAGACAGTTCTAAAAAAGGAGCTAAAACGAAGTCGAAATGAAATTACCATTACGAAAGGATAAAATTGAAATTTTTGATAAAGTGTGTTTCTTGAAACTTCCACACACTTCTCCTTTCTTCTCCCCCTCATATAGCATGACTTTCCTTTGCCCAAAATACAAAAAATGACCTGCTCTCTTAGGCACACAAGAAGGGGAAGAAAAGAAGGAGAAAAATCAAAGAAAAGGTAAGTAAATTTGTAAATTTTCATGCTTTTTCTTCCTCCAACATTACTCTCCTCCTTCTATGCTTTCTTTCTATGGTTTTCTTAAAGGGATTGGTTCTATTTTTGGTCTAAAACAAGGGGGAATTTCAAAAATTAAGAAGGGAATTCTAGCAAGGGAAGAAGCATCAAAAGGGAGCTAGAAATCTAAGATAATTCTTCATTCTTATTGCTTCTCCTTGTTGCTCTTTTGTTAGTGCTTGTTTGGCCAAAACTAGGACCATATGGGAGAGGGAAGTTTTGTCCAAAAACAAGGAAGGAACAAGGGTTTTAGACTATAGAGAAGAGGAATATGGCAAGAAATTACAAGAAACACCTATGGAAAACAAAATAGAAAAGTGTAGGCTTCTTTAGGGTTTTGTAAAATCTAATTTTGTGTGAGTAATTCCTTAGCTATTTGAATATTTCCTAGAGCTTGTAAGACCCTTAGAAACCTCCCCAAGTGGCTCTCCCATCAAGGAAAAATCAAGAAATCCAAGAACCCCATTTATAGTACCTGTCACGTCCTAGGCTAGTTCTATGGGCTAGGGAGTATTTTAAATTGTTCTAACCTTGGTTTGAGACTTCTTATGATACTAGAAGATGGGAGAAACCCTTGGGAAAAATTTAGGAGTCATAGATTAGAAGATGGAACAATGGTGTCCATAATGACGTCTTATGAAGTAATTTGGTATTCCAATTGTGCAAGTGAATGTGTGAGGGCTCCAAGAACCTTAATTGAGTCCAAGAAGTCTAAAAATAACATGAGAATGGAGCTTAGAACTTAAAATGTGAGAGTTGCTTCAATAGGCCAATTATAGAACTATTATGCCACTTATAGGATTAAGTATACTTTTAAGAGTATCTTTAGTGTATTCGGTTGCTTCAAGTATATGATTGTGTATTCTTTATGGTGTCTAGGACAAGAGAACATACATCCACCTAAGTGTGCTTGTGGGACCGAAAAAGGGAAGGAAAAGAATCGAGAAAAGCTTGCATAAATTCAAGGTGGCTCTCCACCTCATTCTCCTTGAATTCTTGTGTGCATATGTATGTCTTTCTGTGTTTGTGTATGCTTTTATGACTTGAGAACATGCCACTTGATGCCTTGACATGACATTGGTACCAATGTGTTTCCCTAAATGGCTTGGGTTGTGGAAATAGCTCATAACGGTGAGGTGATGCCAAAAGTCCCTTGATCAAGGTGAGGAGATGCCAAAAGTCTCATGGCGTGGGTGAGACAAGGCCAAAAGTCCCTTGGAAGGGTGAGGCCAAGTCAAAAGTCCCTAGGCCAAGGGTGAAGCAAATCCAAAAGTCCTAGAAATGAGGTGAGGCAAAACCGAAAGTCCCTATAGCATGTTCTTGGCTTAAATGTGAATGAGTGGCATGGAAATTGTGACTTTGCACACTTTATGGTTGTTAAACCTTCCATACATATGCTTTGATATGTATATGCCATGAATGTGTGTGTGAATGGGTGTGTGAGTTATTGAGATTTTAGAAATCTCACTCCCTTTCCTCCTTTCCTCTTGACATGACTAGTTGGAGTTCAAGAAACAAAGAATACAAGCTAAGGGAGTTGAAAAGCCAAGTCTTGATAGTTATGTAACTTGTTATGTAATTGAATGCCAAAGTTACTTTGTACATATTATTTTTGTAGTGTAAAATCATGAACAATTGTAATATGGTGTATGACTTTTGTATAGACCATATGTGGCATGAAATCAATGGAAATAGGAATTTTGGCTTCTTGATGACTTGATGTATTAGTGTATTAATGGAAGTGAAATGACCAATTTAAGATGCATGGGGTTTAGGACCACTTGGCCAGTTGCTTCAAGTCATATTAATGCTTTTAAACTTGCCCAAGAGGTTCCATACACTAAAGGAGGCCATTTGGATAGATTTGGTATCTCATATGGGACAAAAATGACCATTTTAGTGAGCTATGTCACTTTCCATCCAAATGAGCTTTTCTTGGTCTAAAATTTTGCATGCATCTAGAGATTGTTGAGATCTTTTTAGGAAGCTAAAGTGGATATTATTTGGAGGTCTATGAAATATTTGGTAAATTTTTTAAATTGGAAAAATTTTCTGGTTTGGCCACTAGTACTATTCATATAGTCCAAAAATTATTCTCTATCATTCATAGGGCAAATGATGTCCAATTTCCACAAAGTTTTTAGGAAGAAACTAGACCTTTTTGTGCCAATTGGAATCACCTCATTTGGATGTCTAGAGAGGTAGATATTAAGTTTTGAAATTGTTGTCCAGTACTAGGTGCACAGTCAAACCCGTGGTACTATTTGATTGAATTTTGGGGTCTGAATGCATCTGGATTAGTTTGGAATTATTTTTCCCTCTAGTTAACATCTGTAGCTTCCCAAATTGTCTAGATTGTATGGATTAGATTTTTGTAGAACTTATTATAAATTTCCAAAATTTATATCAGTAATTTGTATTAGTATCAAAGGGCAGCCAGACCTTCTTGCCTTTTCTATAGTTAAACATGGTCTAGATGGGATTTTCATGGCTAAGAATTATTTTTAATGTAGATTTAACATTTAGAGCTTTCCTGAAAGCTATAGTTTGTGTGATTTCAATTTTTCTACATTTAATTATGATTTTTCAAAGTTGCCTCAAATTTTGCCACCCTAAAACCCGAGGCAAAACGTGATTATTTTAGGGTTTTGACCCTTGATCTATGGTTTGTGCTAATTTTTTAGAATGTTATGATTTTATGAATGGAAAAAAATTAGAGAATCTTGTTGATGAGTTCATAGGGTCCCGAAGACGTGGAATGAAAAATTTATCTGCTACGCAACGTAAGTTAATTCATTATTTTAATGCATTTTTGTTGGGATTCCTTTGGTTACATGTATAATCCCACTTGCAAGAAGGGGATCAATGTTATAAATAATATGGTATTACAATACGGTCTACAGGATGCACAATGGAAAATTTAAGTACTACATAACACTAAATAATTCATTATTTTAATTGAATTTTTCTTCGATCCTTGCTATACCAAAGAAATGTAACTAGTAATGAGATAGGGAAAGGCTAGATGAATATGATGTTACATCTTGAACATTTAAATGACACTTACCTAGACTCTAATGAAACTTAATTTTGGATGTGAGCTTTCTCACACCAGAAACTTCAATGTTTCACTCCAAAACCTTAGTTTTTTTGCACAAAATCAGAGCCCATTATGTAAGTTAACTATTGGGACCACTAATCAATAAAAAAATACATCAAAATGAGGGGAATATGCTTACCTAATAACCCCTCTAACCTCAACCTACAAAAATCAAGCTAGAATCTCTTTAGAAGTGAGAAATGGTAGAAGAATGAAAAAAAAAACCACAGCCCCTCTTCTTAAGTGCAAAAATGGTTCTATAGAACCCTTAAACTTCAACACCCAAGTAAAGAAATGATAAGTCTCCTGGGGTTTTAAAGTAAGTGGGCTAGTCAATTGGGCTGAATACTACCCACGATCTACTTTATTTCAGTATTAGGCCAAAGGATATGGTTATAATTGGGTTTAAAATGGGTTGGGTTTCCATAAGATTAGAGTTTGGGCTCCTATAAAGGTTTCTTGCTATAAATGAATTGATCATGAGACCTAAATTAAATGTCCACCTTCCTTTGATTAGTTTTCTTAATCTACCCAAATTTATAATTAAATTTATTTTCATCTAATAATGGCCAAATTATTATTATTGTCTCATAAGGTCCAAAGTGTATCCATTCCTTTAGAAATCCCTATTTTCTTAATTTTCCCAAATCCCCATAATAATTCCTTAATTTTTCATGATTATTTCTAATTAAATTTTAGGGTGTTACATTTTTCCTTCCTTTTAGGAATTTTATCCTCAAAATTAAACATTTTTTACTTGAAAAGCATTGGATAGTCCTTCCTCTTAGCTTCCTCTGTTTCCTATGTAGCTTTGTCCAAAGTTAGTCCTTTCCACACCACTTTCACCAAGAGGATGACTTTATTACGCAGCTATTTCACTTTTGAGGCCACTATCCTTTCTACCTCAACTACATAAGACAAGCTATCTTGTAGATTCACATTCTCATGCTCAATGACATGTGAAAGGTCCAGGTGATACTTTTTCAATTAGGATACATGGAACAAATTATGCAATTGGGCCACAGTTGGGGGTAAAGCTACTTTGTAGGCTACAAGTCCTATCCGATCAAGGATTTACAAAGGACAAAAGTAAGGAGGACTAAGCTTTCTTGACTTTATAAACTATCAAATGCCCATTACCGAAGTAACCTTAAGGAACACATGGTCACTTGCCTCAAATTATAAGGGTCTCTTCCTCTTATCCGCATAACTCTTCCGCTTACTCTAGCAGTTAGTAATTTCTTCTTGATAAGTTCAATCTGATGGGTGGTTTAGTCCATCATGTTTGGATTTAAGAGGCTTGTCTCATCAAGTTTTACCCAACACAAGGGTGATCTACACTTTCTCTTATAAAGTGCCTCAAATGGTGCCATCTGGATACTAGAATGGTAACTATTATTATAGGTAAACTTGGCTAAAGGCAAGTGTGCATCCCAATTCCCCATCAACTTTAACACACTAGCCCTAACCATATCATCAAAGGTCTGAATGGTTCTATCAGTTTGTCCATCTAACTGAGGGTGATAGGCAGTGCTAAAGTTAAGACTAGTGCCTAAAGCTTCTTGTAAAGACTGCTAAAATTTTGATATGAATTTAGGATTTCTATTTGACACAATGCTATTACGGATACCATGCAATCTCATAATTTCACGAACATAAAGTTAAGCTAGTCTATCTAAAGGATAAGGGGCTATAATAGGTAGAAAGTGAGTAGACTTCATCAGTCTATCCACAATCACCTGGATAGCATTATGCCTCGAGAATGTTCAAGGCAAGCCCATCACAAAATCCATGGATATACTATCTCATTTCCATTCCAAAATCTTTAAAGGGTGTAATAATCTAGTGGGTTTTTAATATTTAGTCTTAATCCTTTGACAAACTAAACATCTTGCAACAAAATTTACTATGTCAAATTTCATTCCAAGCTGCCAAAAACTCTTCTTAAAGTCTTTGCATATCTTAGTGGTGCTTAGATGAATAGTATACCTACTTTTACAGGCCTCAAACAACATTATATTTCTTACTTCTTTATCCCTAGGTATGTACATTCTGCCTTAACTTTTTACCAAACCATCATTTGATAGGTCAAAGTCCTTGACCTCTCCATTCTCTAATTGCTCTCTAATCTTACCCAAATGCTCATCTAGCTCTTAAGCCTCCTTAATTCTCTTCTTAAAATTGTTTTCTATCCTTAACTCACCTAAAAGAAGGCTATTAGGGTGTACAATCACTGACAAATTCAAATCTCTTAATTCCTCAATCATCCTCTACTCCCTAAGCATCATCATTACCATATGAATAGATTTCCTACTCAAAGCATTAATGGCAACATTCACTTTCCCTAGATGATACTTTAGGGAGAAATCATAATCCTTAAGGAACTCCATCCATTGCCTTTTGTCTCATACTTAGTTCCTTTTAATCAAACAAGTACTTTAAACTCTTATGGTCACCATACACCTTAAATTATGCACTAAAGAGATAGTGCTTCCAAATCTTAAGGGTAAAGACTACAGTAACTAACTCTAGATCATGAATGGGATAATTTTCTTCATGACTTATAAGTCGCCTAGAAGCATAGGTTATTATCCTACCTTTTGCATCAAAACACAACCCAAACCCTTTTTAGAGGTGTCACTATAAACCTTTAAGGATTCCTAAAAGTTAGGTATTACTAGTATAGGTGTGGTAGTCAACCTATTCTTAAGTTCCTGAAAGGCACTCCCACACTTGGTATCCCACACAAATAGTTGGTTGTTCCTAGTTAACTTTGTCAAAGGCATGGCTACCAGAGAAAAATCTTTAATAAACCTTCTATAGTAACTGACTAGACTTAAGAAACTATAGATTTCAGCCACTGTTTTAGGTTTCTCTTAATTCAGTATCACTTCTCCTTACTAGGATCTACTGCTACCCTTTGTTCCAAAATCACATGGCCTAAGAACTACACCTCTCGTAACTAAAACTCACACTTGCTGAGTTTGGCATACAATTGATGCTCCTTCAAGGGTTGAAAAACTATCCTAAGATGCTCTTCATGCTTTTCACTACTCTTTGAATACATTAAAATGTCATTAATAAATACTACCATAAGTGGTCAAGATAGGGCCTAAAGATCCTATTCATTTAGTTCATAAAAATATTAGGGGCATTAGTTAACCCAAATGGCATGTAATATCCTACAATTTAGAAATTCAAATTAATTCATATAGACTGTAATGAATTACTTATAAAAAGTCAGGGCCTAGTGAAGGCTAATATGAATTATAAGAAATTAGAATTAGAATTGTTTTATTAATGAATAAGGACCCCTGACTAAATTGAAATGAGGCCAATTAAGATTAGAACGTTAATTAGAATATCTAAAAATGCGGTTAAGAGCCTCATGATAACCTAAAATCATAGCAAAAATAGTTGAAGGAATTAAAGGAATAATGCAGTGGCAAGATTGTAATTTTAGGCAACTTTTTGAAAATTCAAATGAAGGAGTTTTAAATAGAAAATTGAGTTTTTCGGAGTTCTTAGAAGCCCTAAGAATCATAGGAACCTTAGAATGGTTAACCCCCTCTAGTGTGTATTTTAGGTTATTGATTAAACAAAACTTTGACCAGATTGTTTAGGATCATTCTAAATCCAATTAATGTGAAGTCAAAGGCATTTTATGAATTAGATGGCCTAAATTTTATGATAGAAAAAACAGTTCTCAAAAAGGAATTAAATTAAACTCAAATGGGGAAAATGAATTTTAAGGGTAAAATTTGAACATTGAAAATATATGTAACCTTAGCTCCTTCATATAAATAGCCCTCTCCACCTTCTTCTCCTTCATTTGGCCAAAACTTTTAGCTCTAAACTAGACCCAAGGATGGCCAAAATAACACCAAAACTCACAGGACATTGAAGCCACCTAAGGTAAAGAAACTTAAGGAATTTGCCTATGATATTCTTATTGTTTAGTTTCATTCTTTCTCCTCTTTTTCTCCATGGCTTTGACATCTCAAAGGAAGGTGTTTTTAATATGAAATCATTGAGAAAAGGGCTTTTAACAAGGAACCAACAACACCAAATTAACTATCATGGAGAGTCTTTTCATTTGGTATGAAAGATTGTTTCTCCTTGTTTCTTCATCATTCTATAGTTTCAGCTAGCCAAGGGGGATATGGGGGGAGCTAGTTTTTCATTGAATCTTGCTAGGAATTAAGGTTTTGGAATATGGAGATTAAGAATTTGCCATTAGAACAAAGTAAGAAGCCATGGAATGCATAAATGAGAAATTAGGATTTTGATTGCACCTAGGGAAATTTGAAGTTTTCTAATGATATTTTAACTATGTAAGAGTATGATTAGGTTAAGAAGAAGCTAAGGAACTCATATAAGTGCCAAAATTCCCAAGGCAAGCAAGCAAAACTCCATGGGTGCTCCATTATGTGGGTGTCTTGGCTAAGGTGTAATCCAAGTACCTAGGGAGAGTTTTCTTTGATTCTAAAGATAAAAATAGTCTACATATAAATTATAAATACCAAAGGAACTATTGGTTTGAATTTTGGAACCATATTTTGAAAGTTGAAAGTTTAGGGTTCCATTATACATAAAGAAGCAACTTAATGTTAGGCTCTTTGATTTGAGTTTATGATAACTCTAATCAGTTTGAATGGAGTCATGTGACTTAGATTGAGTGAGAAATTAAAGCCAAGATGATGAATAATATGAGTTGCTTCATTATGCTACAATATGGAGCTATATGGAAACCTAGAATTAGAACTAACTTGTATAAGGCTTATGTAAGGCTAGAGATGGTCGTAACACCTTATATTTCTAGCTTATTTCTAACATATTCCCATGCTTTACATCATCAATTCCATGAAGGAAATAAAAAATCTATTAAAATAATACATTTTCTTGTGTTGCATCGTGTATAAAAATTTCATTTAGTGTCACGTGTAACACCCTAAAATTAATTAAGGTGTTAATCATGGATTTGGGTTAATTAAGAATAATTAATATGGAATAATCGCATAAGTTAAGTGAATGAAAATTTTAGAGAGATAAATTATTAATATGAGTTTGAGATTTAATTAGGATAGAAACTTCATCTAGGCCCAAATTAATATAAAAGATCATGATAAGAGGCTAATGGAGGCCCAATAAGTTAGGTGCAGACCCAATTTGATTTAATGAATTAAAGGCCTAAGACCCAACTTCCATAAATAAATGGCCCAATAAACCTTGTGCAGATACAAAACAATGAAGTTCTTAAAACTAAGTTTAGCCCAATAAAATTTTGCAACCCAACACCTTAAAGCTGGCCCAACAAAGTAAAAATGTAAAGCCCATTTGGAGTTGGATCTTAGAGTAGCCCATAACCCATAGAAAACCCAACTTAAACCCTAAAAACTAACCTAGCCACCCCTCATTCTATAGAACCATAAGAGACACACACAAAATTCGGAGGTCCAAAGGAGAGGCTAAGGTTCTTGGCATGTTTCCACCATTTCCCACTTTTAGAGCAAGATTCAGCCAAGGTAATAGTTATATAAAATCCTTTCATTTTTCTCTTTAATTTGACCTGATTAATGTTCCAATTAGAGAACTTTCACCCATACCCAAAATCTGAAACTTGCCATTTGATATTTCCATGGTGAAATTTCGTAGGTTGAGGCTAAGGCTGACATTAGGTAAGTATAAACTCATCATCTTGAGGTATTTCTGCTGGTTTGAGACCCTAATGATTGGATTATAATATGGGTATTAATTTTTCACGAATTTGCTTAGGATTTAGAGTGGTATGTTGAAGTTTTTGGTAGAGGACACCTTTATTCTGAATTTTGAGACTTTGTAGTATGGGGAGGATTTTATACCACTGGTGGCTTTTGAATTTGTCTGCAAGTGAGGTAATCGGGGCTATATTAATTCCATGCATATATCTGCTTTAATTTCATACTTGCTATACATAAATGATTTGAAATGCTAAATGAATTGGTTGGCTATCTATTGTATTATGTTTGGACCTTATGAGTCCATGGTGGAGTGGTGGGGCAGTTGCCACCCATGCATGTGCTTCGATCGGGCACTAGGTTATGATCAAACTCCAGACGCACTGAGCCCTGGTTGTGCTTATTGGGGAGTGGGTGCTGTGGACGAGCCTCTACTGGTGTTATTGGCCTTTAACATGTGGAATTATGATTGCTAATATGGGATGGTAATCAGAGTAGCCTAACCATTTCCTTTGCTGATATGACTGATATGATTCTGATGTTGATTTTGCTTTATGCATATATGTTAATTAAATTGGATATTATGAATGGAAATTTTCTTGGTTACTGAGATTTGCATCTCACCCCATTTCATGGGATCATACTTTCAGGTGAAGGCTCTTCGGGTAAGGATAAAGGGAAGTAAGTGGATGAAAATCTATGAGCTCCAACCATATGGGGAGAAGGCTACACTTAGACTGGTTTATTTAGACTAGACGCTAAATTTTGTATTCCTTTTTGTATATCATCATCATGTAATCATGTTGCCAAGTGTAGGCTCTTATATTTTCATTTCTTAGGATGTATTTATTAAGGAGTTAGGCCTCATCTTAACTTGATATTAGATGTATGAACCCATAACACTTGATGTATGAATGTTACTAAATTTATGGCATAATATACTGTTGGAAATATAATTATATGATGTATTAGATATTGATATAAACCATTGATGTATGAAGTCTCTAACAGAATGTGTATCGAATGTTAATTATCAATAGTGCATGAATTCTTGCTATCATTAATCCATGAATTTGCTGACAGTGGTAATTGGATGTGTAAAAATTAGTACTTAAGTTTTGAATCGGTAATAGTAGAATAGCTGGGTAAATAAGGTAGATAAATATCATTAGATTCATATAAAATGAGGGGAAGTGGTCCTAGGGTGTTCCTAAGAAGAGAATTGGAGTGCATGAGATGAAATTTAAGAGATGTAGTTACAGGAAGGAGTCACATCGTGGCCAGGAAGGCCTCATTGCAGCCAGGGGAGTGACAGAGGCAAGGAGTGCTGCGGCATGATACGTTTCACTGCGGCGCAGAGTGTGAAAAATTGCAAAGTAGAGACACAGTGATCAACCTCACCGCGATGACTCAGGTTGGGCTGCAACGAGAATTCAGGAAAATAATTCGAGTGTCCAGTAGCGAGCCTCGCTGCACTGCGAAAGCTCTCCGCCGAGGCGAGAATCGTGAGAATTTAAATAGTAGTCCCAGGAGGCATTTCCGCCGTGGTGCCATGTAGGCTAGCAGCGGTGAATTTTGCATAAATTGCCCAGTGGTTCTTGAGAGTAACTTAGCCATGGCGTGAAAGGTCGAGGCCATCACTCAGGTCCCCAAACTCCTACCTTTAGCCTAGAAACCCCAATTTCTTCAATGGTAATGTTAGGAAATGATATAGGAACACTTAAGGGAGGTTTTTGTGTGTTGAAACTGATGAATGGATGAATCACAAACCCCTTATGATAGTATAATTTCTTTTATGCAATTCTCACCTTTGTGGTTGTTTAGTGATGACCCTAACATCAAGGTTCAAATTTCCCTATATCCCCATAATGTAATACGTTGTAACGACTCCAAACCTTGATCATTAATTATTAATCGTGTATTCAACTATAATTACCATGTTTAGAAGATAGGGTTGTCACATCACGCAGGCCATGTGAGCTCATACATCACATTCCCATATTTAATTGCATAAATACAACTCATTTGCACCATAAAATGTGGCTTACAACTTATAGAACTCAAAGGAAAGCTCAAAATATTCACGTATAATTTCGGCATGAATTTGGCTCTTTTTTGACTAAATTTTGGAAATTCATAACTAATTCTAGAAAAATAAAAATCATGCATTATTGTCCATTATAGAAAGCTACAGATGTCTATCTCATACTAAAAATATTTTTAGACCATAACATCCATCACAGAGGATGTTTGACATCCAAAATAGTCCATAGGTCAAACTACTCACTGGTGCTATCACAAATTTCTGTAGCAAACTTTGAAAATATCCAATTAATTCAAAAAAAATAAAATCTATGTAAATGATACCAATTTAGAAACATTTGAATGTTAGATAGAGGGAAAAAATAACTCTAGACCAGCTCAGGCAAGCCCAGAGCTCGAAATTCAATAGAACAGTAACTAAGGTCAGGTGAAGCTCCTGATACTAGATAAAATATTTAAAAATTCATATCTCCTTCTCTAGATTAAGTGTTTCTAATTACACAAGTCACTAGGAATGTCTAGTTTCACTGTATAAAATTTCATGGCAGTTCGACATCATTTGAGCCCTGTGTGACAGATTTCATTTTCAGACCAGTATGAATAGTGACATGACCAAAACCAGACAATTTTTCAACTTTAGAAATTCATCAAATATTTTGTAGACCTCCAAAAATTATGTTCTTTAGCTTCCCAAAAATATCTCTAAAAGTTCTAATTGCATGCTAAATCTTAGAGCAAGGAGAGCTCATTTGGCTAAAAAGTAATATAGGTTCCATTATGGTCAAACTTGGCTCCATATAGGATACCAAATTGTCCAAAAAGCTTTCCTTGGGGTTTGGCACCTCTTGGGCAAGTCTAAAAGCATAATTAGGACTTGTGTAGGCTGCCTGTCCCAAACTCCATGCATCTCATTTTGGCCATTTCATCCACACATGGATAATTCCATGATACTATTCATGAAGCTACATTGTCTATACATACTAAATTTACATTCTATCATTCACATAACACATTCTTTCATTTCTACATTATATATTATCATAATTACATATGTTCCAAAGGTCATAGACCATATACAAGCATAGGTTACATAATTGAACATGAGTATGGCTTTAAAGAACTAAAACTTTGCATTATGTTGTCATCCTCTCATCCTCAAGGTGGTTGGCTTCCATTACCCTGTCCACTTGGTCCTCCTAGCATATTAGATCATTGGAGAGGAGGGAATGAGATTTAAAGAATCCCAATAGCTCATCTCTCATTTAATCATACATAATGGATGCAAACAAGTCTCATGAATGCATGTATAGTCATATAGACATGTGGAAACATTCAAGAATCATTTTTATCATTTAAGGAAATCATACATAGCATACAAAGGCTTGCCAAGCAAGTGGATTGGCCTCACCCAATTTCTTGTGGATATTGGACTTGCCTCACCCATTCTTTAAGAGATTCTTAGAGTCAACTATACTTTTGGGAGCCCATCTTGCTTTTGGGAGACTCTTTACTTTGTCTCAACCAATCTCAAAGGTTCTTGGCTCATCCTCACCACGGCTAAGGATTCTTGGCCTCACCACACTCAAGTACACATAAAAAACATCACATTTGCATATTGTAACATCATGGCACCATGAAATTAAAGTCTTGCTAGAACACTCTTCATGGCTTAAAAATACATATACATACATTCAAGACAAGCTAAGCACATATCCATGTATAAGAGAAGGTAGAGAGAGCTACCTTGCACACAATCACACACTTTTCCCTTTGAAAGAATGCTCCCTCTTTTGGCCACACACATACAAAAGTGTGGAAGTTTTCTGTTGGCCTAAACACAACTTATGAAAGCCAATTAGGGTTATAGAATTAATTATAAGGCCACAAACTTGCTTGAACTCTAGCTTGATCTATAAACCTCATTATGGTTCCATAATTGCACCTAATGAAGTAACACCCCTCAAATAAATTCTAGGCTCCATTCTTTCATTTCAAATATGATTCTTAACTCCTTTTAAGCATTTTGGAGTCATCATACAATTAAAACTAAGAGCCTAACTACATGTTGCTTCTTTAGGTCATAATATGGAACATAAAGCACTAACTCACTTTCTATGGTTACTAAATTTCTTCCAAGACTTCCCCTCATATTCATTCATCATATATGACTCAAAAATAGGATTAGAAGAATTTAAAACTCTCCCTAGCTACACAACCCCTTTAGGCTGAGGTTATAGAAGAAATGAGGCTTTTTGGAGTTTGCCTTGTTTTCTCAAGGGAAGATGCATATGGGGAGCCTCTTAGGGATTTTAGGAGCTCATTTAAACTCTTAATTAGACCTAGGAATCATCATACAAAATCAGATTTTACAAGGTGCACTTGAAACCCTAGAATTTGTGGGCCTATTTGATTCTATTTTTGTTTTATTGTTTTCAAAACAGATGTATTTTAGACCAAATTTTGAGAACAAGAAAATTAAAACACCTGTTTGAATCATTATTCTAAAAAGTAATTGTTTTGTATTTTTTATTTTCTAATTCTATAGAACAAAGGTTACAAAATATCTAACATATGTTTTGATTTTTCTATTTTTGAAAACAAAATTCTATTTTTTTGTTTTACAAAACACTTCATTAAAAAAACATTATCAAACAAGTTTTTTTGTTCTTAAAAACAAAAAAATTGTTTTGAAAACAGTTTACCAAATAGGGCCTGCATCTTGACATTTAATGGTTTTTTGTTAATTCTCTTTGCATATTCTTAATCTCTACAGCCTTTTTCCTTAGAATCACCCTTGTTTCTGCCTAAAAATCAACTTCTCTTAAGTATTCTCAAGTAGGGCAAAATGGTGGAGAAGGAGAGTAAAGGGTAGCAACCATGGAAGAAGAAAATACCTTGTTTTCATGGCTTTTTCTCTCTTGAATCTTATGTTCTTTGAGCTCCTCTCTTCAAATCCGAATTTTTCCCTCAATTTCTCCTCTAAAACAGATCCATATACTTCATTATAATCATAGGAAATAAAGGAAAATGAAGGAGAAGAGGCTTGGAAGAGAAAGAGCATGAAAAACTACTAATTTCCATGCCTTGAGCCTTTGATTTCTCCTCCTCTTTGCCTTTCTCTTGTGTGCCACTCTCCCTAGGGTTTTCCTCTAGTTTTGGGCAGAACTTGGTCATGCAACATGAAGGGAGAAGAAGGGTGCATCATATATATAGGTGGGAGGAAGTTACACTTTTCAAAAAATTTTATTTTGCCCTTCGTTCTTGTCATTTTTGTTTCTCCTTTGTTTTAGCTCCTTTTTGAGAACTGTTTTTTTCATTATGAAATTTAGATTCCCAATTTAGTAAAATGTCTTTGGAATCACTCAAATCGGAGCTAAAACCTTCCCAAATTAATCATTTAAAGTTCGGGTACACCAATGTTAAAAAATGTCCATCGGAGGGGCTTTAGCTATCCTGAGACTTTCCATGGTTTTTAGGGCCTCTAAGAACCTTAAGGAACTCAAAACTTTCATTTTAAAAGCCCTCCTATGTGAATTCCAAATTTGTTCAAAATTATGAAAATGCCATTACATTTTGTGTGCTTTTTTTAAGAAATTGTTTCTTCATTCTAGCTCTATTTTTCTTTTTGTCTGAGCCTAGGATTCTCATTTTTAGGAGTCTAGAATGCTTCCCAAATTTTTTGAGACGTTAACTACATCATCTTGGGGGACTTCCTTTTATATCTGGTGAATTTCATTCGTTTACGGAGAAACCGTACGTTACATTTCTCACGTTTTCTCTTATTTTCAGAAAATTGGATGTTACAATGGTTCCATTGATATCTTTGTGTGTTGTTTGATGTGTCTAGGCCAAGCAAATCTAACCTCTCCCAAGTGCATGTGTAAGGCTGAGAAGAGGAGACTGAAACCAAAGAGGAACCTTATGTATTCTTGACTAGAGGCCTATCTTGGGAAAGCTTACTAATCATATCAGGTTAGTCTTAACCCATTCGTAGAGATTAACATTTCTTTCAATAGACTTGTTTATACATTTTGGGAGGTAACTTATTTCATATTAAGTCTCCCGTATCCTCTTTCAATGGCTTCTCATAATATCTCATCATCCTTTCTGATTATTACTATAATACCTCCCTATATAATGCCTTTCCTGCTACTGATGCCTCATATAGGACTTAGAAGAGCCATTGGAAATCTGAACTGATGAAAATTTTCTTCCTTAACATTTGTTTTCTGAACTTGCTCATACAATTTTACTATTTATTTGGTCATTCCCATAATATTATTTAACTTTGAAAACAATCAATTAATTATAGAAAAATCGTATGAGGTTGGTTCAAGGCTCTAATTCAAGTTCTCTAAGTCCTTTACAAGGGAAAAATACTTACTCAACAAAATACATATGAATTCGTATAAAAATATCCTTACAAAAATTGGATCATTTTTACCCCTCCTTTAACATATTATTATATTTATATTGATTTGTCCTTACGTGAGTGCATGTATCTTTGCATTCTAGGCACGCTAGTCGTATTCTCTTTACTTAAGAGTTGAATATATACATGGCTCTCTATTACATTCTTGAGTATCTTACAAAACCATAGCATAACTTATACATACAAGAATTCAAGACACTTAATTACATGACCAAAATGTGATACATAAAAGTAAAGTCCTCAGTTTATGCCTCCACGCCTTTTGCCCTTTCTTTGCCTAAGCTCAGACCTAATATAAGTTATGTTTGGGGTGAGATTATGAAATCTCAGTAGTAATAAACCAATCTCATTCACAAGCTATGATGTAAGTACATAATAAAATGCCAATCAATGTATCACATACTACATAATGATGCAAGGAATTTCATACAAGGCCAAGCAATATCCTAGCATACATGTCTCATCTTATAGCATAAATGACACTTAGTATAACATAACACTCATCATTATACCAACACACAAGCTTAAAGAAAGAGAAAGGAAAAATACTACCTTAGAAATTTTGCTCCTTAAGCTTTAGGACTCGGCCCACTTACTCTTGAAGTTTCCAAACAATTATCAAACCCTATAATCATAATGATAATTCATTACAATCAACATATAAACCCAAAATCCTAACGTAATATAGCCCTTTTTAACTTAATAGGACCATTGGAATTGGAAAATCTAACTTCTTTCCTTCCAATTAACTATGACTGAATAGTATGCATTTCTTGGCCAAAATTTAGCAATTTTATTCCATGAGTTTTGGGGGCTTTCTTATAGGTATTCCTAACTAAAAACACCCTTTTGAATCTATTGGAAAGGATAAAATTATCAAATTCCAACCCCAACAACATGTTTTTTCATAACATAAGCTAGCTTCGTTTTAAGTCTGAAAGTGAGTTTCTTTGGTTCTAAAAATTCCATAGCCTCTTCCTTTATGTTTTAGGGCTTGAAATTTGGTATACATGACTTTAAGACATTAAGAAAACACCATAAAATTTTAGGAAAATTTGGACATCATTTCCCTAACATTTTCATTTTCCAAAAAATTTACAATCTTTGTGTTTTTCATGGTTCCAACAAACAACAAAATGGATGAGCTCATGTGCCCTCCATAGCCAATATATAAACTCCATTCCTAGGCCTTCATATTCAACATATAAGCTCAATTTCTAATGATCCATATGCTGTCCAAAAGTGACTCATAACTAGCGTTTAATAAAACTAACTTAAAACATGTGATTTTCAAGTGCAAGGTGGAGAAAACTTACTTTTTAAGCTTAACCCTTGCTTCCTTTGCTTTTCTCACTCTAAAATCCTTTCTTTTCCGACGTAGAGAAACATCCCCCTTGAAGAAAAGATGAATATGCAGCTTCCCTTTGGAGAAAATGGTTGGAGGATGGAGAACATAAAAAAATTTGGTGAAGAATGGTGGTAATTTTGCTTGGTTTCACTTCTTCTTCCACTTTTTATCCCTCTCTCTCTCTCTTCACGATTTTCTTTCTTTTTCCCTTCTGTGTGGTGTGAAAATGGTGGAATGGAGGTGAAGGAGATGAATCTAATAAAGTTAAATGGTCATATTAAATTTGGACCCTTTGATTAACCTTTTCAAGATCAAATCTTAACCTTCCATTCCTTTTTTCTTTTGATTTTCTAATTTCATAACTAAATATCTTCTTTCAAAAATTCTTGGCCACACACTTGGAAGCCTTTTCTTAGCCCTTAAGTTATGGATAGTAACCATGGTTAATTTTCTTAACTCAACCATAGTCAACGTTTAACTTAACTATAGTTAGTTTCTAACTTAACCATGATTAATTCTTTAAAACAATTAAAATCCTTTTCTTCTTTCCTTTTATTTTATTTTATATTTATATTTGGGTTTTATTTTCTCTAAAACCCTAATTATATCTTCTCTTCTCTTTTGGGCTTTTAGAATCGGCTATTGGGCCTTACAGCTATCTAAAAATCGATATCCGAGCCCGATTAAGGTTTTACAGCACAATACCTACCTTTAGACTTTCTACAATTTGTAAATATGATTTCCTCTACTTTATAGCCATACTGAACTTTAAACATTGATCAGGGGCCCTTAACGTCAATCCTCATAAATTTCAGTGTCAATCAGACACTCGGGTCATATAGGTGTAATTTTTACCGTTCTGTATTATGATTGTGCTTTAAAATTTTTATTTACTATAATTTAGTCCCTGAAACTCCTTTAGGGTTTCTTAGCCCTTTAGCTATTTCTATTTTTGTAGTTGTTATAACTTCTTTTTTCTATTTTGCTCATAGCTACTGATCGGGCTAACCAGATCTTGGACCGGATCCCGCCCGGCCATTCGAACAACTTGGCGTCATTTGACTCATCTCATCAAATGGAGTTTAACCATAGGTCACGGATTTTTGAGATTCTTGCCTAATTTTTTGATATTCATGCCTAAAGCCACGAATATAGGGTGAAACTAGAGTTCCCTGAACTTTTGGGCAATTTATCTTGCCCTACTCATAATTTTTTCTTTGCATTTTGGTCTCTGGCTCCTTCATACTTGACTTCAGAGGCTTTTCGGGACTTTTTCTGTTCCCTTTTTCTTTCATCTATTTTAGCCCCAATTTTAGGGCACCTCTGGCCTTAACTTATCATTATTTCCGGTCTAAAAGGTTATTCTAATTTTATTAGGCCTTAATTTACTCTATTTGGGGGACTTCCTTTTATATCCAGTGAATTTCATACATTGACAGAAAAATCATATGTTACGTTTCTTGCATTTCCTTATGTTTTCTTGGATTTTCAGAAAAACTGATGTTACAATTACAGTCATATGAGGTTTTTATCTATCTATATACTTATTTACATGTACCGTCCACTATTCATCTCTGCATTCTTTCTTACTAGCTCATCCCATGATTATAATTTACATTTCTTTTTATCATAGGCCTCACATCTTGGTTACTTACTAGGATTACAGCTCCTTTAAGGAGTTTCTGCTTTTATGATCCCAGTTTTTCTATTTACTACTACATCTGTCTTTGTAGGCCGAGACTTTTCCTCACTTTCTTCGCTCACTTACAGTGGCAATTTATAGTCCTTTATTTCAACATTGATAGGTCTAACATGTGTGTCTCATACTGGCACTGAAGAGAGACTACCATTGACTACTATTAAGCTCTGGTGGGATGCTAGCTATTCTGATAGTTTTACTCACTAGAGACATACTGTACCACTTACCTCATGTAAAAAGCTGCACCTGACCCCTTTTTGAATACATAAGCTAGATATGGAGATTTTTCTATCCCGCAGTCAAGGCCATTTCTGCTGGGTAGTGGTTTATCTGACTCTAACTTTGGAAAGCTAATTTCTTGCTTTTCTCATCCCATGTACTATGCTTATTTCTAGAGAGATCTAGTCAGTAGTCTAACTGTCTGAGTAAAGCCTTCATATCTCTGTGGCAACGGTCTACTTGACTTAGGAGGTTTCTAGTCTCCGAGACAAAAGCTAGTTGAAGCTATTCTGGTCTATGAGACTAAATGCTTTGTAAAAACTATCTCAGGCTGTCATCTCACCAGAGAATCATCATACTGTAGCTAAGGACTCTCTGTAACTCTATGAGATCTATTGTGACCCCTGAGTCTACTACAACCTCTCAGAGCCCTGCTAGGGTCTACTACAATCTGCTGTGCTATGCTAGGATCGATTGCGATCCATCTCTGGGAGACGTCAAAGCCTAAGATTACTATATCTGATAGTAAAATACATGCTTACCAAGTCCAGTAGCTATCGCCCATAATAGCTAAGACTAAACTCAGAAGTACATGGGGCTTTTTATGCGAAGTGGGTTCTGTGTCATCTGATTCTCTAGGATCCCGTCATGCTAATACTTAGGAGTATCTTAATTTTCGTTCATCACTCCTCATGGGATCTTCAGATTCCCACTTCAGTCCCTTTTCACTTGGGCTTTCTTTTCTTACTCTATTGACTTACTTACTTTACGTGTACTCATTCCAACCTTCCTCTCATATCTTGCAGTTTCTAAATATGCCCACGTTATGCTTTTAAGTGCTTTAGCACTAGGGCATCTCACATACTGAGTGTGGCTAACATCTCTAGCAGGAGAGAGGCTATGCATTGGTCCCTTCTCATTTCATTTACATGTACTATAAGGGACTCAGGCTATGCATACTGAATTCATGCTGTCTAAATCTAAACATTCTCTACTAGGGATTCCTCTCTATTTGCTTTTCTTACTATTTTAGTATTCTAGGAATCCTTTTACTTTTCTTTTTTTTGACTTATTTCATTATTTAGTTAACCAGAATATTCTTTGATTATCGAGACACTTTGGTGATTAATGTCATCGTTTGCTACGCACTCAAGTCAATTACTATTAGGTTGATTAGGCCTAATATCATGTAACCATTATTGCAAGCAAACCATAACATCAAACACTAATACACAGGCGCGTCATGACTGAGCTCAAAGCCATTATCTCTGGTATATTACAAGTTTCCCAACAATCTAAAGTATTTATCTTGTATTTCTCTTTATTTGCCCTATTCTCATAAGATACTTAGGAAAAACAAGATTCTTTCTCTACTTAGTCCCGAGATTGCTATACATTGCCTGCTATTTTTTCACGCTTAAGAGCACTTGCATTTTTCCTAGGTTCCTCTACTTGTTCACTCTTTAGAATGTTAAGGGGGTCTACTGAGTGGCTTGTCGCGCAACCCTCAAAATAAAACTAGGTTGGTAAAATATACAGTTAATGGCATAACCTAGGTCATCTCCCTTGGAATTGGAGTTCAATGCCTAATTGAGTTTTCCAAATGTTAAAAGACTTTAAAATTTCTAAACTAAAGGGGGTTTTAATTGAATTAAACTAACCTAAAACTAAATTGAATTAAAATTCCTAAATTATACCTAATTGAGTGAATTATGGGTGAAAGATGGGCTTGTGACTAGCTTTGGATTCGTCCCTTGGTATCCACTATCCTTATCCTAATCCAATTATGATTAATTCTGGTCTAAGAGTTCCTAATTAGTGTTCATAACAAATTATCTTGGGTAACCACTCAAGATTCAAGAGATTAACGATCTAACGTTGAATTGAGACCTCAATCCCTCATTAAATTGTCAATTCTTGTCTTTAAGATCTTAAACACTCAATTTGATTGATTAACTAATTGATTAGCCTCTGAATCATCCTAAATATTTAATTAACCAACTAAACATTAAGGAATCCTCAAATTAAACATTCAAACAAATAATCCCACTCATGTATTTTATCGAACACCTTCGAAGCACACATGGGAATTCAGATAATATTGAAATTAATCAGATCAATTAATCAACAAAAAGGTTTCCTAATTAGTGTCTAACCAGCCACTAATTACAATTACACAAATTCCCTATCAAATACAACTTAACCAAGATAATATATGAAAGAGAAAAAGTGTAGGAAAATAGAGAAGTCTTAGCCAAAATTCTGAATTTTCTCCATGGATTCAAGCTTCTCCAAGAGCTTCCTCCTAGCTAGCCTCAAGATGGATTAGAACTTCATGGGATGTTGGATGGAAGATGGAATGTAGTGGAGAATGAATGGATGAAGGGGTAGATCAAGGGCATAGGATGGATGAATGATTGGAATGGATGGTTTGATGATCGCTTCGTGAATGGGATGAATGAATATATAGATGATGGTTTGCAAAAAAAAGAGGCGTGAATGAATTGGATTGTGAGTTTGAATGGAGGGCATCCAATGAATGAAGGAAGCGTGCAGAATGAAGCCTCTATCTCCTTTAAAATTCACGTGCTTCTCTTATTCTCCTTCACGTGTTAATTGCTATGCTTCACTTATCAACTCACGTGTTCTCCTAATGCATCTTCATGTCAGCTTCACGTGGAATCTCTTCATGTATATATAAGGTGGGCTCCACTTCATTTTATTCTATTATATTCCACATAAATTCCTTTTCTCTTACTACTTCTGCGCATTCTGCTTCTAGCTCGCAGCTTCCTCGTTCAGCTTGCTTTGCCCCTCCATCACGTGGTCCTCTTCATGCTACTTCATCGTTCTCTGCTCAGCTTCTTCACGTGCTTTTCTCCATGTTAGCTGCTGTGCTTCTAGCTTCCTCTTCTTTTCAAATACCCAAGCTCTCTTCCCCTTAACTAGAAGCATATTCTTCCACGTTGCAGCTCATTAATCTCCAGCTCTTGCTTCAGCGTTTTTATTATTCTGCTCACACTATTTAGACCTCAGCTCTCGTTGTTCTCCCACGTGATTTCTCAATGTAATTCCTCAACGTGAACTGCTCTTCTCTTCATGCATGTTTCTGCAAAGTGTTACATGTTTCTTCCTTTAACTCAAGCTCATGGCTTTATCTTCATTCTCAGCTTCCATTCCGCGTAAATCTTAAGCTACATGCTTCATGCGTCTTCTCCCATTTTTCACGTGGTCATGGCTTTGTGTTTCAGCTAAGTTGCTTGCTTTTCTTTTGTGCTGTAGCCATCACATCAGCTCCAGCATCTTCCTTCCCACTTATTTGCTTGACTTTGTGAGCTACTGTTCGTGGCACTTCTTCCTTCTCCTTCGAGTTCAAATGAGTGTGTGCATGTGGCAACCTCTTTCTCCACCAGACCCCATGGCCAACTCCTGTTCTTCTTCATCATTCAGCTCATGACAATCCAACTCACTAAGCTTCATTAGCCATGTGTTCTTTTAGCTCCTTATTCAGCTCATATATCTTGTTTTTGAACCTCTGTTTTAGCTGCAGCTCGTGGATGGTTCTCTTCTCCTTTGCCACGTAAGAATCCTCCTATGCTCTCGTGGCTCTGCATGTGTATAAGTGTAGCATACTTGCTCCTTCTTGCAACTCCCTCTTCGTGTTTTGCTTCCATGCCACATAAATCTCGAGCTACATATTTCTTCCCAACAACTCCTCTAGCTAAGAGAGTGTGTTGCTTCATTTAATTCTTAGCTCCAATTATATATTAAAATTTTGCATGGAAAGAGTGGGAAAAATCAAATAGGAATTTTCACAAAATTATTTAAGATAAATTTATGCATTAAAATCCAATAATTTGTAAATTAATTCCTAAAATGTAGAAAATGGCTATTAAAACCAAATTCCATTTAATTAGACTCCTAAAACCATATTTGGAACTAAAATGTCTAATTTAAGGAGAATAAAATGTATAAAATATCATGCTTATCAAATTCCCCCACACTTAAACCTTTGCACTCTTGGGCAAAGCTCAAAATCAAAGGAAGACTAATGGAATGACAAGTGGAAAATTGAAAGTGAAAAATCACAAGTTAGGGAATGATCAAGACTCTTCAACATTTTAACAATCTAAGTTAACTTCACTTGCATCAAGAATTAAGCTCCATGGCAATTTCATTTGAAAAGAATGAATCAAAATGCATAGCCCTCACTTGGATTGGTGTTTACTCTCAACTCTCAAGTGTTTAGGCAATATCGATCACTCAAATTTCACCTATCAAGGCATCACTACCATAAGCTTGTCAAGTTTCTAAGTCTCCACCACCCATGCCAAATGCAAAGCACAAATCAATAGGACTTTATTTAGGGTTGTAATGGGGCTAAGGAAGTGAAATAAATGGATGACTAAAACAAGGGGAAAGCAACTAACAAATAGAATACCTTAAAGATCTCAAGAGCAATAAAATGAGACTTAGGATAAGGAAAATGTGCATTTTGAAGGCCTTCCTTTCATATAAGCAACTATTCAGAATAATTCTTTCCTTGATTTTCTAGTGCTTTTTTTTTTCATTACTTTCTTGCCTTTTTTTTTTCATCTCTTCTTTTCTTTCTTTTGCAAATTTTTTTTTCTTTTTTTTTTTGGTCAATTTCCTCAACTTTGAATAACAATGGCCTAACTTAATGTAAGACATGCATTCTTTTATCCCAATTAGATGTAATGCTCCTTAAAATCCCTAAGGCATCCTAACACAAGGTGGGAAACATATTTAATGGCTATGGTTAAACAAGAAAAGAAAATGAAGGTTCAAAGTGGCTAAAACAATGGATAAAGGTGCATGTAGGTTGGCTTTTTGGCTCACTAGTTATAAAAGAAATGAATGCCTTATCATTTTCATGCATGCAAATGCAAATGTAGTCTCAACAAAGAATCAAGACAAGTTCTAAAGTGAAAACAGTGATAGGTGAATACACACTAGAAATGAATAATTCAGGCTCAAATTCTCACCAGCTAATAACTATCAAATAATTCATTGAAATCAAATTCATTGCCACTTCACTTAAATCAAAACACAAGATCCATCACTAATCATGTCTAGGTGAATCCAAGGTATAATCATCTTAACTTGTAACTTCCACAGGAAAACTGAGAGGAATCATGCTATTTTGTTCAAAAATTTTCTAAAAATTTTTTTTTTTTTCAAAACAAGGGTAAGATAGAATGGAATGAAATAGCTCTCCCCCCCCACACTTAAATATTGCATTGTCCTCAATGCTAGCACATGATCCAGTCAATAGATAAATAGCGCAATATAAAGAGAGTGAAAGGAGAGAATACAATCGGATGAACTTGAATCGAAGATCTCAAGGTAGGCTCAGATTTCCATGTAGCTGGTTAGCAACCTTTTATTACCTACAAAATAAAGACAAACTGTAATGCAAAAAAAAGAAAAAAGAAAACTACATCCTAAACTAAATAGAACTATATTAAATATTAACTAATCATACGTATCAAAAATCAAAATTAAAACTACTTTATTCCTTCTTAGCTGAATAACTTTAAGTCTAACCACTTGAAAGCATTTTGATTGATCATGCAGTGATGACTCATAGACTTCCTCAACCATCAGTAGTCTCAGAAAGTCATATTCAGCAAATTTAGGAACAATAAAAGAAGAAAAATCAAATTTAAGGCATTTAAAACTAAAGAAAGAAAATTTAAAATCAAAACTTTCTAAAAATCTATCAAAGCCAATAAAATCTACTGGACTCCCATCAGTAAGAGTCACTGCATCAACAGAAAAAATTAATTGTAACTTCTCACAGTCCTTTGAGTTCAAGGTGTTTGTTAGTTGCTTTTTCTCAGTTGGGAGAGTTAGTGGCTTGTTGGAAATTACTTTACCAATTTCAAGAATTTGTTCAGGACTCTCTATAAGAGAAATAGTATCTTCCCTGACCAAAGAGACATCAGTAGATTCACAATGTTCTAAACAATTATCAACAGCAAAATCTAGTCTCTTACTAGTATCAATAACAGTACAAGATTCAGTAGGATTTTCAACATCAACAATATCACTATGCATGCTCTCATCAACACTAGTATGATCAGTAGAATCAATCTTACCAACAAATTTAGTGCAAAGAAAGGACTCTTTAGATTCAACAGACTTATCAGACTCCAGAAACTCATTAATCTCAGCACACACAGGACATGCATGCATATCATCACATAGGCATTCAAGAGTTGGGTCTGAATTATCAATAAGCTATCCAACAATTTCAATGTCTATATTCTTATCACATGCTACATTCATTGTTTCATCAGTCATACCATCATAGGTTAGTGAGGCATCATGTTGATTAGAATATGTGAGGGACTCACTAGACTCAATGAAAGCATTAATTTGAGAGCATTTATCATATATAGTGGGTCCAGCACACACATAATCAACAGAATCATTTAAATCATTTATATCACATGATCCAGATGATATGCTATCCCTAAACTCAATAGATGCATCATCAACAGACTTATCAACTAATTTCACACTAGGGACAGAATGATCATCACATTCTAGATCACCCCCACACTTATCTACTACCCTAGACTCAATAGATTCATCATTAACGGGCTCAAAGATGAAATTTTCACTATGGTCACAGCTAGGTGTAGACATACCAAGTGCATTAGTACACAAGGATTCATGAACATCTACAATTGTATCAATTTTGTTCAATGAATTACCACAATTAACCAATTTAGGAGATTCAATGATAATTTCCTCATCAACTTCCTCATTATGCAATTCAGAATCAACAACATTATATGCATCAGTAGTCACAGTGCTATCAAGCAAACTAGATTTAGTTTCAACAAATTGCAAAGTGTTAGAAGATGGAAGGATATTACCCGATGAATAGGACTCTTCCTCCTCTATAACTTCCCTTCTAATTTGCTCTTCAATTGATTCATTAGCACTTGAAGTCGATTGATTCATTTGAAATCTTGAATCCTTCATGAGGTTATCTGCCATTTGCTGGTCTTGGAGTTGCAACCATTCAGTTTCCTGTTGGACCATTTGCTCTAATTGTTGGTTTTGAATAATACAAGCTTCCATTAGCTACTCTTCCTAACTTGGTTCCTTTTGGACCTCTTGTTGCATATACCCCTCATGATAATTGTAATTATCATACTCTGGCTCTTGCCTATGGAAGGTGTGGTATGGTTGGTAGCATGGTTGTTGGACTTGTTGGTATTGTTGGCTTTGTATTTATCTTTCAAGAAGGCCTTGAAGCATTGACATGGCTTCATCCAACTTCTGAGAAATCCTATGCTCTGTACAAGAATCATAGACACCTTGATTAGAGTAATGATATGGATTCATTTAAAGCAAAGAAAAATGAGAGATTCAATTAATTTCAGCACAAAAACAATTCACTAACAAATTATAATTAAAATTAATTCTAATTCAAGAAAATAAAATTCAAATGAAGCTAAGACTTAACTAACTATAAAAAACACTCCTAAACAGAGGTTACTGACACAAAACAAACTCACAAAAAATAAAGAAATTAAATCTAGAAAAATTGAAAAATCCAAAAAAAAAATCGAGAAAATACTAAAAAATTCGAAAAAGTGCCTTAAACGTTGGAATTTGGCCAAAAAATGGAGCACCTAATAGCTTTGCTATTTTTTTTGCTTAAAACACCCAAAAACCTTGGAAAACGAAGTTTGAGAATTTTCTGGGCACTTCAAAAAAAAATTCCAGCAAACAGGACACTTGACGCAGAACACCGAAATTAGCTAATTTCAAGTTCAAAACAAAACAAAAATTAAACCAAAATAGAACAAAAATAGGGCTAAAACACCTAGAAAACTTTCTCAAATAATTGAGAATCCAATTCCCCGGCAACGGCGCCAAATTTTGAGTGGCTTGTCGCGCAACCATTAAAATAAAACTAGGTTGGTAAAATATGCAGTTAATGGCATAACCTAGGTCATCTCCCTTAGAATTGGAGTTCAATGCCTAATTGAGTTTTCCAAATGTTAAAAGACTCTAAAATTTCTAAACTAAAGGGGGTTTTAATTGAATTAAACTAACCTAAAACTAAATTAAATTAAAATTCCTAAATTCTACCTAATTGGGTGAATTATGGGTGAAAGATGGGCTTGTGACTAGCTTTGGATTCGTCCCTTGGTATCCACTATCCTTATCCTAATCCAATTATGATTAATTCTAGCCTAAGAGTTCCTAATTAGTGTTCATAACAAATTATCTTGGGTAACCACTCAAGATTCAAGAGATTAACGATCTAACGTTGAATTGAGACCTCAATCCCTCATTAAATTGTCAATTCTTGTCTTTAAGATCTTGAACACTCAATTTGATTGATTAACTAATTGATTAGCCTCTGAATCATCCTAAATATTTAATTAACCAACTAAACATTAAGGAATCCTCAAATTAAACATTCAAACAAATAATCTCACTTATGTATTTTATCGAACACCTTCGAAGCACACATGGAAATTCAGATAATATTGAAATTAATCAGATCAATTAATCAACAAAAAGGTTTCCTAATTAGTATCTAACTAGCCACTAATTACAATTACACAAATTCCCTATCAAATACAACTTAACCAAGATAATATATGAAAGAGAAAAAGTGTAGGAAAATAGAGAAGTCTTAGCCAAAATTCTGAATTTTCTCCATGGATTCAAGCTTCTCCAAGAGCTTCCTCCTAGCTAGCCTCAAGTTGGATTAGAGCTTCATGGGATGTTGGATGGAAGATGGAATGTAGTGGAGAATGAATGGATGAAGGGGTGGATCAAGGGCGTAGGATGGATGAATGATTGGAATGGATGGTTTGATGATCGCTTCATGAATGGGATGAATGAATATATAGATGATGGTTTGCAAAAAAAGGAGGCGTGAATGAATTGGATTGTGGGTTTGAATGGAGGGCATCCAATGAATGAAGGAAGTGTGCAGAATGAAGCCTCTATCTCCTTTAAAATTCACGTACTTCTCTTCTTCTCCTTCACGTGTTAACTGCTGTGCTTCACTTATCAACTCACGTGTTCTCCTAATGCATCTTCATGTCAGCTTCACGTGGAATCTCTTCATGTATATATAAGGTGGGCTCCACTTCATTTTATTCTATTATATTCCACATAAATTCCTTTTCTCTTACTACTTCTGCGCATTTTGCTTCCAGCTCGTAGCTTCCTCGTTCAGCTTGCTTTGCCCCTCCATCACGTGGTCCTCTTCATGCTACTTCATCGTTCTTTGCTCAGCTTCTTCACGTGCTTTTCTCCATGTTGGCTGCTGTGCTTCCAGCTTCCTCTTCTTTTCAAATACCCAAGCTCTCTTCCCCTCAACCAGAAGCATATTCTTCCACGTTGCAGCTCATTAATCTCCAGCTCTTGCTTCAGCGTTTTTATTATTCTGCTCACGCTATTTAGACCTCAGCTCGCGTTGTTCTCCCACGTGATTTCTCCATGTAATTCCTCAATGTGAACTGCTCTTCTCTTCATGCATGTTTCTGCAAAGTGTTACATGTTTCTTCCTTTAACTCAAGCTCATGGCTTTATCTTCATTCTCAGCTCCCATTCCACGTAAATCTCAAGCTGCATGCTTCATGCGTCTTCTCCCATTTTTCACGTGGTCATGGCTTTGTGTTTCAGTTAAGTTGCTTGTTTTTCTTTTCTGCTGTAGCCATCACGTCAGCTCCAGCGTCTTCCTTCCCACTTATTTGCTCAAGTTTGTGAGCTGCTGTCCGTGGCACTTCTTCCTTCTCCTTCGAGTTCAAATGAGTGTGTGCATGTGGCAACCTCATTCTCCACCAGACCCCATGGCCAGCTCCTATTCTTCTTTATCATTTAGCTCATGACAATCCAGCTCACCAAGCTTCATTAGCCACGTGTTCTTTTAGCTCCTTATTCAGCTCATATATCTTGTTTTTGAACCTCTGTTTCAGCTGCAGCTCGTGGATGGTTCTCTTCTCCTTTGCCACGTAAGAATCCTCCTATGCTCTCGTGGCTTTGCATGTGTATAAGTGTAGCATGCTTGCTCTTTCTTGCAACTTCCTCTTCGTGTTTTGCTTCCATGCCACATAAATCTCGAGCTACATATTTCTTCCCAGTAACTCCTCTAGCTAAGAGAGTGTGTTGCTTCATTTAATTCTTAGCTCCAATTATATATTAAAATTTTGCATGGAAAGAGTGGAAAAAATCAAATAGGAATTTTCACAAAATTATTTAAGATAAATTTATGCATTAAAATTCAATAATTTGTAAATTAATTCCTAGAATGTAGAAAATGGCTATTAAAACCAAATTCCATTTAATTAGACTCCTAAAACCATATTTGGAACTAAAATGTCTAATTTAATGAGAATAAAATGTATAAAATATCATGCTTATCATCTACTTTTTATTTATACTCTTATTCTACTCTTAACTAGACCATCCCTCTATGAGAAAATTTTATTTCATATAATCCCAGGAATTTCATTCTATGGCGCTCTTGGCTTACACCTTTTCTCTGCATAATACAAGACTCATCTTCTTAGGCGGTTTCTAACTCCCTCAAGCCTCCCTGAGGGACTAAGGCACTAATTATTTGTCTCAACTTATTTCTACGTTCAGATTAGAGTTAGGCTTTCTCTCTGTTTAGCCTCTTTAGTTTTATCCCTACGAGCATAGTATACTATTTCTAGGGTTTTGATAACCTAATCTAGGACACGTGCTATCAATGCTGGACTCTATCTTATTGAAAACTTATGCTCTACTGGGTGCTTTAATCACTCATGTGCCTTAACCCTATATCATTCTCATATTAGGTAGCTTATCTAACTAAGTATTGGGCCCCTATCTATTTACCTTTTTAGGCTTAATCTATGCATTTAGTGATTACTAAAGCAAGGGCATCTCTTCTGTGGCTAGTTTCTCAGCTTTTCCTTGCTTCCTTTATCACTACATTTTATAACTCAAGGGGGGTCTATCTAGGGGAATTTGCTAACCACTACTGAGTGGTCTCCTTGACTCAGAGTATCTCATCTTTCCTTTCTCAATCCAAAGAGAACATTCACTGAGCCTTTTATTTACCTATCCTCACCTGGAGCGATGCCACTAGTCATCTCCCCTAGGCTTTAGGTTATGCTCAACCTGGGCTAGCCATCTCATCAGACCTGTAGCTTACTATAAACCCTATTAACTCATAGGTTCATGACAACATAATGCTTTCTGAACTATCCTCATTCTCTTCAGAGCTTCTGTCACTGGGCTACTCATACTTACCTCTAGGTGTTACCTATGAGGTACATTTTTCTAGGCCATTCACTACGTACCTCACTGCTAGTAGCCTTACCTTATGTAAATTTCAAGGCTACATTAACATCTTATCAACAGCATCTAGGATCTTGTCAACAAGGTCTCACATATTGCCTTGAAAAATTCAAGACCCTATCAACAAGGTTTTCCTAGCAGTGTCTACATAGTTTTAAACTCATCATATTAGCCCGTCACAGTATTCACAGGGTTAACATTCTAGGTTTGAGTCAACACCTTATAGGCGAGTCTTAACAACCTTACCATTCTTGTGTTTAACTTTCTCTAATGTTGAGCTCTATCTCAATCTTACTACTAGGCCTACTAATTATCTGTTAGTTACTGACCTTTTATGGTTATTTACTACTCTTTTTCTCTACTAATACTAGGGGTGATGCGAAATCAAGGGGTGCCCCAATCTTCACGACGTAGGTTGATGGATAGATGATGGTTCGAGACCCGACAGAAGCAAATAGCCAACCAACGTTATAAGAACGTTGACCTGCTATTTAGACAATGCGCCTAACCACGAACACAGTAAACCAATCCACACAACGACACACTTGGATCGAAGCACGAATTGGGGGCTTTTGCGAACTTGAATCACCAACCTAAAGATAGGTTGACAAGACAAAGGTTTCACAAGAGCAAAGAAAAGATAAGATTCTCACAATTAGAGAAACACTCAATAATTCTACTACTTCTAATCTCATTCAAATGAAGGCAGAATACATAAATTTATAGTGTAGCTCAAACCTATCTACTGGAGGAAAAGTAGGAAACTAACTACATAATCCTAACTAAAAGATCTAAAAAATAGGGATACAAAATCAAATCCTTTTGAAAACAGAAAAGGATAGATAATCAGCCTAATAGAAACTAATTAATACTAATGGGCTGGACATCTTGCATTTGAAGTACTATTCACGTCCTCTATCTTCAATGGGCTTTTTAAGCATCATCCTGGGCTTGAATAAGCATGATTAAGGCTCCATTTGCTTCCTCAATGCATGCACTAACATTATGGGCTTCTAATTCAGCAAATTGAAGCCCAATTGCTCTTTGTAGACGCTTAACTCTTCCTCTTGTCATTGGGCCATCTATCATCAAGTCCTTCTCCACACGAGCATCCTTCCCCACATGAGTCTGGTTCATATCAAGGGGTTCCCACTTTTTATGGGTTATTTGACCACTTATCAGTTCATTTCGCAAGTTGGCCTGAATATGACTAACAAGGCATTCATAATGCCATTTGCTGTGGCTAACATATCATTCACCACGACTAATTACCCTCAGGTTCACCCTAGTCTTCTGTCTAAATATTGGTCACGGCTAACTTCTCAATTGGCTACGACGAGGAACTCTCTGGATTACCTCATCACTTCCTAGAAGAATTGGCCACAGCTAATTAACCTCTAACTGACTTGCTTTTTTAGGATTGGATTTTCATCTTTGGCTACCAGCCTAAGCCTCATAACCTCTATATCTAGCCCATTATCAAGCTAGGGGATTCTACCTCTTACTTCACTTATACATAACTAATTGTCATCTCTGAACTGTCAGGCTCTAGAGGTGTAGCTCATAACTCGACCTTTGGCTTGAGGGAATTAGCCTTTTGGGCTTTGAAACTTATCTAGACATTTGGGTGTTGTGGCTAGGGGATAATTCTATTTCTCATTCCCCTCTAAGCTAGTCCTATACAGCCGCAGTCTCATCTTACACCCTACTGCATCACTACTTGTCTTTGCATTAAGCAGGACATCTCAGAATGGTCTAAGTATGACTATCAGGGAGGATTAGGCCTTACATACTTTCTCTAGCATGCCTTTTCATATTAACGAGACCATTTCTCATTGTTTATACCCAAGGCTTGCTACTGATCCTGGCGAGCTATCATGTCTCATAGAGCTCTAACCATCGGATCCCTTAACTCTATTCAAGCTTAGCTCTGCTCAAGCGATTCTAGAAGTCACCCTTTCCCAGTGTCTATTAGCTACTCTAAGACCATCATACAACTTACTCATCATGAACATGGCCACAAACTATTTTCCCTAACCCAAAATGTCTTATACAAGGCTTTACCTATCTATTCAAGCCATTACATAACCCCTTTTTCTATATCCTCAAGCCAAATCCAATCCAACAGTGCTTGGAACTCTGCTCTAATACCAATAAATGTAACACCATACTTTTAAGATTCAATTCATGCAATTCCCATACCTTATATCATATAATTTCTATGGAGAACAACATAATGGCATAGGGGCTATGTCTTAAAATACATTTCTATATGGGTAAATTTTTTTCTTTTAGAGTCTCGTGGGCCATATAAATTCATTGATTATATTCCCATACTTAAATACATAAATACAACTCATTTCCATCATCAAATTTGGCCTACAACTCATGGAAAGCAAAGGAACACATAAAACCCATGTTTGCATTTTCGGCCAAAATTTCCTCTTTTTTGTCAAAAAATTTGAAAAATCATAACTAATTCTATAAAAATTAAAATAATGTGTTCTTTGCCATTATAGGAATCTACACATTTCTAATTTATGGTAAAAATATTACCAAGCCATGAAACGCCACATAGAAGAGTCTAACATTCAAAAAGGGATGGAGGTCTGACTATCTACTGGTACTATCACAGATTTCTGTAGCAAACTTTAAAAATATTCAATTAATTATAAAAAAATCCAATTCATACAAATAATACTAATATGGAAAGCTACAAATATTAGCTAGATGGTAAGAATAACTCTAAACCGGTTCAAACACATTTAGAGATCAAAAATTAATCGAATAGTACATGAGGTCAGTCTAGACACCTGATACTATATAGAATTTTTAAAAATTCATATTTCCCTCTTTAGACCTCAAAATGGGGTGCTTCAATTTGGTAAAAGTCATTAGGAGTGTCTAGTTTCTCTTTATAAAATTTTGTGGCAATTGGACATAATTTGCTCCTTGAGTGACAGATTTCATTTTCAGACTTGAGTGAATAGTACACCTGATCAAAACTAGAAAATTTCTCAACTTTGAACATTCATCAAATATTCTATAGACCTCTAAAAATTTTACACTTTATCTTCCCAAAAAGCTCTCAACAAACTCTAGATGTACACCAAATCTCAGATCTAGAAGAGCTCATTTGGTTAAAAAGTGATATAGCCTCATAAAATGGTCATTTTTGCTCCCTATCAAGAGTCACTTTAGTCCAAATGGCCTCCTATTGAGTTTGTGATGCGAAATCAAGGGGTGGCCCAATCTTCACGACGTAGGTTGATGGATAGATGATGGTTCGAGACCCGACGGAAGCAAATAGCCAACCAACGTTATAAGAATGTTGACCTGCTACTTAGACAATGCGTCTAACCACGAACACAGTAAACCAATCCACACAACGATGCACTTGGATCGAAGCACGAATTGGGGGCTTTTGCGAACTTGAATCACCAACCTAAAGATAGGTTGACAAGACAAAGGTTTCACAAGAGCAAAGAAAAGATAAGATTCTCACAATTAGAGAAACACTTAATAATTCTACTACTTCCAATCTGATTCAAATGAAGGCAGAATACATAAATTTATAGTGTAGCTCAAACCTATCTACTGGAGGAAAAGTAGGAAACTAACTACATAATCCTAACTAAAAGATCTAAAAAATAGGGATACAAAATCAAATCCTTTTGAAAACAGAAAAGGATAGATAATCAGCCTAATAGAAACTAATTAATACTAATGGGCTGGACATCTTGCATTTGAAGTACTATTCACGTCCTCTATCTTCAATGGGCTTTTTAAGCATCATCCTGGGCTTGAATAAGCATGATTAAGGCTCCATTTGCTTCCTCAATGCATGCACTAATATTATGGGCTTCTAATTCAGCAAATTGAAGCCCAATTGCTCTTTGTAGACGCTTAACTCTTCCTCTTGTCATTGGGCCATCTATCATCAAGTCCTTCTCCACACGAGCATCCTTCCCCACATGAATCTGGTTCATATCATCCTCCCCCTCTTGAAAAGGAGTCATCCTCGACTCTTCAAAGTCTGTACCAAAATAAGGAGAAAGGTCAAAAACATTAAAAGTAGCACTTACACCATACTCACCTGGTAAATCTATCTTGTAGGCATTATCATTAATTCTCTCTAGCACGCGAAAAGGCCCATCTCCGCGAGGCATAAGTTTAGACTTTCTTTTGTCAGGAAACCTCTCTTTTCTAAGGTGCAACCAAACCAAATCTCCTGGTTCAAAGATAACCCTCTTTCGTCCCTTATTAGCACGTTCTACATATTGTTGAGTCATCCTCTCAATGTTTTGTTTTGCTTTCTCATGGATTTGTTTAACAAACTCAGCACGTTTCTGTCCATCCATATTGATTCTTTCCTGCAAAGGCAAAGGAGCTAAGTCAATGGGTGCAAGAGGATTAAAACCATATACAATCTCAAATGGTGAATATTTAGTAGTGGAATGAACAGCCCTATTGTATGCAAACTCGACATGTGGGAGACACTCCTCCCAATTCTTCAGGTTCTTTTTAACCACAGTTCGTAACAAAGAAGATAGTGTCCTATTAACAACTTCAGTTTGTCCATCAGTTTGCGGATGACAAGTAGTAGAGAATAACAATTTAGTTCCAAACTTGCTCCACAAAGTTTTCCAAAAATAGCTTAGAAACTTAGCATCACGATCTGACACTATAGTCCTCGGAATCCTATGAAACCTCACAACTTCCTGAAAGAACAAATTAGCAATATTAGAAGCATCATCAACCTTATGACATGCAATGAAGTGTGCCATTTTAGAAAACCTGTCCACAACAACAAAAATAGAGTCCCTCCCCCTCTTAGACCTAGGTAATCCCACAATAAAATCCATGGAAACATCTTCCCAAGGTACACTAGGAATAGGGAGGGGAGTATACAGTCCATGGGGATTTAATTTAGATTTTGCTTTATGACATACAACGCATCTCCCCACAAACTTTTGAACATCCCTACGCATCTTAGGCCAATAAAAATGCTCATTCAAGATATCAAATGTTTTAACAATGCCAAAGTGTCCCATTAAACCTCCTGAATGTGCTTCCTTCATCAATAACATACGCAGAGAACAATTAGGAATGCAAAGCTTATCAACACGAAACAAGAATCCTTGATGCAAGTAAAATTTGTCCCAACCAACTCCAGGCTTGCAATAGTTAAAAGCTTCACCAAAATCAACATCATTTGTATATAATTCCTCGATGAACTCAAAACCAAGAACCTTAGAGTCTAACATGGAAAGAAGAACATACCTACGTGAAAGTGCATCAGCAACAATATTCTCCTTACCTTTCTTATGCTTAATCACATATGGAAAAGATTCAATGAATTCAACCCAACTAGCGTGTCTTCGATTCAATTTGTTTTGGCTCTTAATATGTTTTAGAGCCTCATGGTCAGAATGTATGACAAATTCTTTAGGCCACAAATAATGTTGCCAAGTTTCCAACACTCTAACTAAAGCATATAGCTCCTTATCATATGTAGGATAGTTAAGAGTAGGACCACTTAGCTTTTCGCTAAAATATGCAATGGGCTTACCTTCTTGCATGAGTACACCTCCTATGCCAATTCCACTAGCATCACATTCAACCTCAAAAATCTTACCAAAATCTGGAAGGACTAATAAAGGTGCATGTATGAGCCTCTCCTTGATGGTTTGGAAGGCTTTCTCTTGAGCTTCTCCCCACTTGAATGGAACATTCTTCTTTGTCAACTCATTCAAAGGAGCTGCCAGTGAGCTGAAGTCCCTCACAAATCTCCTATAAAAGCTTGCAAGTCCATGGAAGCTCCTCACTTGTCCGATGGTGGTAGGGGTTGGCCAATCTTGAATGGCTTTGATTTTCTCTTCATCAACCTCAACCCCCTCAGCACTCACAACAAAACCAAGAAAAACAACTTTATTAGTGCAAAAATCACACTTATTCAAATTGCCAAACAATCTTTCTTTTCTTAAAACCTCTAGGACTTGTCTCAAGTGATCTACATGCTCATGCAAAGTCCTACTGTACACAAGGATATCATCAAAGTAAACTACCACAAATTTACCTATGAATGCACGCAAGACATGATTCATCAACCTCATAAATGTGCTAGGTGCATTAGTGAGACCAAAAGGCATAACTAACCATTCATAAAGTCCATGTTTAGTCTTAAATGCAGTTTTCCATTCATCTCCTTCTTTCATCCTAATTTGATGGTAGCCACTTTTTAAATCAATTTTAGAGAAGATAGTGGAGCCATTTAATTCATCAAGCATATCATCTAACCTAGGGATAGGATGACGATATCTTACCGTTATATTATTGATGGCTCGACAATCAATGCACATTCTCCATGTGCCATCCTTTTTAGGCACGAGCAACACTGGTACTGCACATGGGCTAAGGCTCTCCCTCACATATCCCTTTTCCAGCAGCTCTTGCACTTGTCTTTGAATCTCCTTGGTCTCTTCAGGATTAGCTCGGTAAGCTGGACGATTGGGCAAAGGCGCTCCAGGTATAAAGTCAATTTGATGTTCTATCCCTCTAATTGGTGGCAACCCAGGTGGTACCTCTTCGGGAAAGACATCTCCATATTCCTGCAAAAGAGATATAACAAGACTAGGCAAAGTAGAGGTTAAGTCGTTAGTATTCAACATAGCCTCTTTATAGATAACTATTAGGAGGTTTTGTTGAGAAAACAAAGCTTGTTTGATCTCACTCTTTCTTGCTACTAACAAACTTTTCTCTCTTTCTCCCTCTTTCTCTCTTTTACCTTTAGCTCTCTCTCCTTTTCCTCTCTCTTCTCTTGGCTTGCCCTCTTTTCTTTTCTCAATTTTACTCTCCTCTTTTTCAGACACTTTTACACACTCACTTTCTCTTTTCTTCTCTCTCTTGATTTGATCTTCTAACACTTGCTTTGGTGACATAGGAAGGAGGGTTATAGGTTCCCCTCTAAGTACAAAAGAATAATGATTTAGAAAACCATCATGTGTAACACGTCTATCATACTGCCAAGGCCTACCTAACAAAATATGACATGCTTTCATTGGTACAACATCACAAAGCACTTCATCCTTATACTTGCCAATTGAAAACATTACCTTAACTTGCTTGGTTACTCTCAATTCTCCACATTCATTGAGCCATTGGAGTTTGTAAGGCCGTTGATGCTTGAAAGTAGACAAATTCAACTTCTCCACTAGCTCAGTGCTTGCCACATTGCAGCAACTTCCTCCGTCTATAATCACACCACATATCTTTCCTTGGATTTGGCAACGAGTATGGAATAAGTTCTCTCTTTGTTTATCTTCGTCTGCCATCATCTGGGCACTAAGGGCTCTCCTAGTTACAAGGAGTTCTCCTTCTTCTGCATACTCTCCATCTTCATGTTCCATGAATAGCTCTTCTTCTTCCTCTGTTGTTTCTCCTTCAGTTTCCCACTCACCAAGGTTGTTGATATTCATGGTTCGCTTGTTAGGACATTCACTAGAGATGTGTCCTCTCCCTTGGCACTTGAAGCATATTATGTCTCGATTTCTTGAAGGATTAGGCCCACTTTGAACCTTCTTGGGTGGTGCAGCCAGCTTTTCTTCTTTCTTTATTTCATTTCCCTTTGAATTTGAAGTAGAGGGAATATCTTTCTTTGGGTTGTTCCTCCATGAGTTGAAAGAAGTTGAACTGGAGCTCTTCCTTGCAATATTCTTCCTTTTGAGTTGTTTTTCCACCTTGGCAGCTTGGTGGACCAAGTCATGAATCTCAACATAATGGTACATCTCCACAACATCGGCTATGTCACGATTAAGCCCATCTAAGAAACGAGCCATTGTTGCTTCTGGATCCTCCTCTACATTAGCTCTAATCATGGCTATTTGCATTTCCTTGTAGTACTCATCCACACTCTTGGATCCTTGAGTGAGGCGTTGAAGCTTATTGTGAAGTTCCCTTCGAAAATAGGATGGAATGAATCGTCTCCTCATGATAGCCTTCATCTCTTCCCATGTTGAGATGAGGTGCTCTCCATATCTAATCCGCTCCTTTTGCATCTGGTCCCACCAAATAAGAGCATAATCAGTAAACTCAAGAGCAGCAATTTTGACCTTCTTACCCTCAGAGTAGTTATGGCATGAAAAGATTTGCTCTACACGCATCTCCCACTCCATGTATGTTTCTGGATCACTCTTGCCTTGAAAGGAAGGAATTTTGACTTTGACTCCTCCAAGGCCTTCTTCTTCATCTCTAGGCCTCCTCAGTGGTCTTCTTTGTATGTTGAGTGGCCTTCTTCTTGGCTGAGTCTCCTCTCCTTCATAATCTTCATCATGGCTCTCCATGTCTTCCGCATATTCACGGTGTTGTGGGTGTGCAGCATGAGCTTGTCTTTGGTTAGCTTGAGTAGTAGTCCTTTGGCTAGAGGTTCTACTCTCCACTCGATCTAAGCGTTCATGGAGTCCTTCCAACTTCTTATCAAGCATCCTTTCAAAATGACCCACTAGAGCTTTCATTTGCAAAGGCGCTACTCCAAATGAATTGTGATCATCATTATCACTTTCATGTGCTACTCCTTTTTCTCGATTATCTGCCATGTTAGTGAAAAAGAAACACAAGTATATAGGACCTCACAAATATTTCCTCACGTGTTTCACTCAATTGAGATATAACACTCACACTCGTGTTTACTCTCTCTTATTGGCTTTTTCTACAATGATCTTATCCACTCTTGCCTTTTACCTCTCAATATCAAATCCCAAGCTCTTATGTTACCTAAGACCTTGTCAAGTGATCAAGGACTGCCAATTCTCGGTTCACCAAAGTATGTGCTGGTGGATGGTATGAAAAGTTGTGATTGGCACATACAAGTTACAAGTAAGGTTAGGGTTTGGTTAGGCTAGGGTTCCAATATGAAAAAGGGAAGATTTAACCACTTAGCAATGCAAAATCAAGTTTAAAATACCAAAGAGCCAAATTACAATGATTCTAAAAACCCAAGATATGAGAAATCAATGGAGGGTTAGATTAGGAAAGTTCAAATCAAAGGAATAGGAAACAAGTTGAAGTCACAATAGGAAAGTCCACAATCACAAGATAAAAGGAAACAAATGGAAAAGGAAACAATGCTGATCACAAATGAAAGAAATCTGATCACAATTTTTTTTTTCGTTTTTTTTTTCACTTTTTTTTTTGGCTAACCTTTTTTTTTTGCCTTTCTTTTCTATTCCTTTTCCTTTTCCTTTTCCTTTTTTTTTTGCCTCTTTTTTTTTTTTTGGATCAGATGAAAGAGAATCACAAGATCACACAATAAGAAACAGATCAGAAAACGTTACCGCTAAAAATAACAATAACTTCCTCTAGAGAACTCCGAATTTGATGATTCTAAAACGAAATGAAAGTTGAGATTCTGAAACTTAGGATTGACCTATTAATCGTCCAAAATCTCAAAAGGAAAGGGGTTGAACAGATAAGGGAAAAATAACACGTCCAGAACAAAAGTTTTCCAGATTACAAAATGAATGGCTCTTGTAGCATAAAAAACCAAATCTTGCACACTAAGGATCAAATCTGGAAACAAGGGAAGGTAGAAAATTTAGTATTTTTTTTTATAATAAAAGGTAGCAATGAATGGATATGGAAAAAAAATATGGAGGCTAGAAAAGAAGTAGAATGGTGGATGATGAATGTATGATAGACAACCTACCATGTAAACCGAAGCTCTGATACCAAATGATGCGAAATCAAGGGGTGGCCCAATCTTCACGACGTAGGTTGATGGATAGATGATGGTTCGAGACCCGACGGAAGCAAATAGCCAACCAACGTTATAAGAATGTTGACCTGCTACTTAGACAATGCGTCTAACCACGAACACAGTAAACCAATCCACACAACGATGCACTTGGATCGAAGCACGAATTGGGGGCTTTTGCGAACTTGAATCACCAACCTAAAGATAGGTTGACAAGACAAAGGTTTCACAAGAGCAAAGAAAAGATAAGATTCTCACAATTAGAGAAACACTTAATAATTCTACTACTTCCAATCTGATTCAAATGAAGGCAGAATACATAAATTTATAGTGTAGCTCAAACCTATCTACTGGAGGAAAAGTAGGAAACTAACTACATAATCCTAACTAAAAGATCTAAAAAATAGGGATACAAAATCAAATCCTTTTGAAAACAGAAAAGGATAGATAATCAGCCTAATAGAAACTAATTAATACTAATGGGCTGGACATCTTGCATTTGAAGTACTATTCACGTCCTCTATCTTCAATGGGCTTTTTAAGCATCATCCTGGGCTTGAATAAGCATGATTAAGGCTCCATTTGCTTCCTCAATGCATGCACTAATATTATGGGCTTCTAATTCAGCAAATTGAAGCCCAATTGCTCTTTGTAGATGCTTAACTCTTCCTCTTGTCATTGGGCCATCTATCATCAAGTCCTTCTCCACACGAGCATCCTTCCCCACATGAGTCTGGTTCATATCAGTTTGGCTCCTCTTAGATAAGTCTAAAAGTTTGAATATGACTTATGTGAGCAGTCTAAGTGGTCTCAAACCTTATACATCTCAATTTGGCCATTCCACTTCCATTATTACACTAATCTATCTAACCATTCAAAAGCTAAACTTGTACCCAAAACATGCTATCTCATATATTTGGCATCAAATTTCATTCATACATCATACATTTGGGTATTTACATATGTTCATATGGTTACATAATAATCTCATCATGAGATTACATTATATGCCATATGTATGGCTAAAAAGAAGGCAAAACTAGGCATATTCATATACTTTGATGCCCATCTTCTTCTTCTAGGCTTGGTGGCCTCTATTACCTTGCTCAATTGTTTTACTTAGTATGTTAAGACATTAGAGAGCAGGGGATGAGATTCAAAAAATCCCAATAGCATCTCCCATTCAATCACACATAAAGTATGCAATACAAGTCTCACAAATGCATGCATGAGCATATTAATATATGCAATCATATAAGAAGCATTCTTGGTATTTGAAAAGGTCATACATAGCATACATAGGCTTGCCAAGTAAGTGGATTAGCCTTACCCATTTACTTATGGATTTTGGATTTGCCTCACCCATTTCTTTAAGAGGTTCTTGGACTCAACCATACTCTTAGGAGTCAACCTCACTTTTGGGAGACCTTTTTCTTTGTCTCAACCGATTCTAAGGGTTCTTCGCTCATTCTCACCATGGCTAGAGGGTTCTTAGTTTTTCCCCACTCAAGCAAACTAAGCAAACATCATTTAGAAACATAATACATCATTATGGTACCATGGCATATAAAATCATGCTAGAATACTTTTCATAGCTTAAAACATATAGACATACATTCAAGATAATGTAAGCACACATCTATGTATGAAAAAAGGTGGAAAGAGCTACTTCGCTTTCATTTACACTCTTTTTCCTTGAGTATAGAATCCTCTCCCTTAACCTCATACACTTAAGAAGGTGGAGATCATTCCTCTTGGCCTAGACACAACATATGGAAGCTAATTATACTCTTGAAGCAAAGTCTAAGGCCACACAATTACTAGAAAGGCTAGGTGACTCATAAGGCTCTTTTATGGTTCTATAAGGCACTTAATGAAGCAACCTTTGGAAAACATCACCTTGGGCCCATTCCATGTATTCATTCATAATTCTTGACCCCCATTTAAACCCCTTGAAGTCATCACACATTCAATTCTAGAAGCCTAGCTAGGTGTTGCTTCTTTAAGCCATATTATGGAATATATAAGGCCATCTTACTTTCTATGGCTTTTAAACTTTTTCCAAGGCTTCCTATTATACTCTCCCATCATACATGATACAAAACTAAGCTTGGAAGGAATTAAAACACTCCTTAGGTGCATGGACTCTCCAAGGCCGAAGCTATGCTTCCATAAGCCACCCATGGAGTTTCCTTGCTTCCTTTAATAGGAGAATCATGTAGGAAGCTCTCTTGGTATCTTAGGAACTCATATGAACTCTTAAATATCATAAAATATGGTTAGGGTTCATGATAGAGTTCAAGGTGTAATCAAAACCCTAACTTTTCTATCTTGCAAATTCATGGTTTTTACCTGGATTTCTTTGCATATTCTTACTCTCCTCCCTTAAATTTATAGAATTCATCATTGGTTCTCCTCAAAATTCTAACCCCCTTGCATTTACATACATGGGGTGAAATAGGGAGAAAGAGGGGGAGGAAGTATCTACCATGGGATCGAAGATTTACCTTATTTTTCCTTATTTTCTCACTTGATTCTCACTTTCTTTAGCTTCCTCTCTTCAAATCCGAATTTTTCCACCTTGGTCTGACCTTAAAACAGCACCAAAAACTTTATGAAAACTATAGGGAGAAGGGGAGAAGGAGGAGAAGAGATTTCATAAAGAGAAGACTAAGAAATTCCAATAATTTCTTACCTTTTTCTTGAAATTTTTCCTTCTCCTTTGCCTTATCCTTGTGTGCCTCCTTCCCATGAGCTTTCTCTAGTTTTTGGGTAGAGCTTGGTTGACCTAAATAAGGGGAACAGAAGGACGCCTCATATATATATGGGTTTAAGAAGGACTTTTTAAAAAATTTCTATTTTACCCTTCATTCTTGGCATTTTCGTTTCTAACTCATTTTAGCTCTTTTTTTAGAATTTTCTTCTCCATTATAAAATTTAGGTTCCCAATTTAGTAAAATGCCTTTGTAATCACTAAAATTGGAGTTAAAATCTTCCCAAATAAATCAGTCAAAGTTTGGGTCAACTAATGTTAAAAAACATCCATCGGAGGGGTTTTATTTGTCCAGGGGCTTCCTATGGTTTTCAGGGCCTCTGAGAATTCTAGAGAACTCAAAACTTTCATCTAAAAGCCCTTCATACCAAATTCCATACCATACAAGCTTTAACACATTATATAAGAAGACCTTATACTTGTTGGCGAAAACCTTGTCGACAAGGTCTCAGAATTTGCACTACAGATTATAGGATCTTGTCGACAAGATCTTCGACCTAAGTAATGAGATGTTATCTCAGCCCTTAAATTAACTTAGTCCGCTGCCCTACTTCATGCTTAATATACATTTTAATGGTCCTATAACATAATCTCTCATTTTAGAAGAACCGAATATTACACACAATACTGACTAAAAATTTTATCCTTGACGTAACGTAATTTAATGAAATATTCTTAATAGTTCTTCTTGGAAATCTTATGTAATCCAAGGAGATGAGCCTAGCAATGATGTGAGATGAGATTAGTAAGTATAGTGTTACACCACACACTTGTAACTAGATAGAGCTTCATTTCTTCGGCCTAAACATATCAAATAGGACACAATTATATCATTGAAGTAAGCTCTAGCATCACACACACTCTATGTAAGCTCATTTTCTCATATTGCCTCATTATGGTTCCATATAAGACCTAATGAAGCAACTACTAGAATTCATGCTCTTGGCTCTATTTTATCCTTCTATCTAGGTCTCTTGACTCCATTTAAACTCCTTGGAATCATCACAAGTTCATTCCCAAGAGCCCACATACAAGTTGCTTCTTTAAGTCTTATTATGGAACCTACACCTCTATCTCACAAACCAAGGCTTCTAAATTTTTTCCAAGCCTTCCTTTGATGTTCTTCCATCATATTTAGTCCCTTTCTAGCCTTAAAAAAATTTATAACTCTTCCTAGGTGCTTCCTCTTGCTTAGGTCAAGACAATTCACACCTATGAGTACCCATGGATTTTGTAACTTTTTTCTAGGGAGTTGGCACATGTGAGGCTTTCTAGCTGTCTCAAGAGCCCATATACATTCTTAGACAACTAAAAATACCACTAGAAAGCTTTATACATACCATGGTGCAACAAATCCCTAGGTTTTGGAAACTTGTTTTCTAATGCTTCTTTTTGAAATTTTTTTTGCATATACTTGTTTCTCACACTCAAAAACCTAGGTTTCATGCTTGATTTAGGTTAAAATTTACTCCCTTTTGGTTGTTCTATACTTGGTCAAAAATCATCTATGGAAGAACAACAAAGGAGAAGCAACAAAGACCATGATACATACCTTAATTCAAGCCTTTTCTAAGAGCCCTTTCGTTTGTTATAGGATTCTCCTGGAGATTCTAATCTCTTGCCTCTAGACCAAAAATAGTCATAAATCACAAACCATAACCATGGAAAGAAAGAGAAGAAGGAGAAGAATAAGTTTAATGAAGGAATGAGCAAGAAATTCCATGATTTTCCTTACCTTTTCCTAGGTTTTTCTCCTTCCCTTGAAGCTCCTTCTTGTGTGCCCTTCTTAGCAGAACTTTTCTCTAGTTTTAGGCAGAAATTAGGTTGGCTAAAATGAGGAGAAGAGTGGGGCATTGCCTATATATAGTAAAGGTTCCATAAAAAGCTTTTCAAAATGTCAATTTTGTCCTTCATTCTTGGTTTCTTCCTTTAAGGCTCATTTCAACTCCTTTTTGAGAACTTTCTTTTCTATGATAAAAGTCCTCTAACTTATAAAATACCTTTGGAATCACTCAAATCGGATTTAAAATCTTTCTGAATGAAAGGGTCAAAGTTCAGATCAGCTGACATTCTAAAATATAAACCGGAGGGGTTTGAACCATTTTAGAGGTTCCTATAGTTTTTAGGGCCTCTAAGAACCTGGGGACACTCAAATTTTCTATTTAAGGATCCTTCCTTTGAGTTTTCTAAAAAGTGCTCAAAATTATGAAAATGCTGCTATAGTACATTAGATTTTATTTAGCCACTTTGGCTTTGGTTTCTGGGCATCTTAAGCCTTGGATCCTCATTTTTTATTATTTAAAATTTTATCTTAATTTTATTTAGCCTCAAATCATTCATTTTAGAAGACTCTCCTTTATATCTGGCTCATTTCCATCATTTTTACAAAAGCCAGGTGTTACAACGTGTGTGAGTAGAAAGTCATTTTTGTTCAAGTTTATTGATATTGAGTTATGTTGAATATCCTTGTGATAAAGAAAAGAGGAAAAGAAAATGAAATATCCCAAGAAAGAAAAAGTCTGGTAGATAGAAAGAAATAAAGTTTTAGGGTATTTAAGAATAAAGTTAAAAATAAAGACAAAAGAAAAACAAAGAAAGATAAAAAAATAAAAAGAAGAAAAAAGAAATATATTGAGGGAAAAAAAAAAGTAAAGAGAGATGAGTGTATGTATATGAGTGAGAGAGAGTTTATCTTTTTGTTTATGTTCTCATCCATACTCTTTTTGCAATGTTTAGTTTTTCCGAAAATGTTAGAAACAAACCAATTATAAAAGAAAGTCCCCAAAAGAGGAATATTTGAGGCCAAATAAAATTAAGGCAATATTCTAAATAATTGAAAATGAAGATCTAAGGCTTAAGATACCTAGAAACTAAAGCCAAAGTAGCTAAATAAAATCATATGAAAACCAGTGGCATTTTTGTGATTTTGGGCACTTTTTAGAAAACTCAAAGGAGAGATTTTAAAATGGAAAAATTGAGTTTTCTAAGGTTCTCAGAGGCCCTAAAAACATAAGAACCTATAAAATAGTTTAAACCTTTTCAGTTTACATTTTAGAATATTGGTTGATCCGAACTTTGATCGGTTTATTTAAGAAGGTTTTTAATCTCATTTGAGTGAAACCAAAGGCATTTTATAAGTTAGAAGACCTAAATTTTATGATGGAAAAGACAGTTCTTAAAAAGGAGTCAAAATGAACCTAAATAACAAGAGCCAAGAAAATGGGACAAAAAAGAGAAATTTTAAAAAGAATTTTAAGAAGCTTCCTTCTTATATGTGTCGTCCCACTCCTTTTCCTCATTCTAATTGACCTAAGTGTTGAAGATTGTGCTTTAGGCCAATCATTGTATTGCAAATATTATACTTTATTAAGAAATAAGAGTTTTTTTTATTACATTATTATATTTTTTACATGTTCTATATAATAATATCCTTGTATAAATCATATTGATTATCCTAAATATCCCTAGTCGATCATCATTGTGGGAATGATGATGAACTAAGACTAGTATGATTTTGATTGATGATTATATGTTAATCATGTATAAAAATATGAATCAAAATCATAGGCACTTATTAGGGAACAAGATGTTGGATTGCCAACTATGAAATAGCTACATGGATTAAGTCATAAGCTTATCTTATGTATAACCATGTTACCGAACCCTTAGACTTGAGATCACCATAGTTTCTAACATAAAAAATATTATTTTTTTGGCATAGTCAAAAGTCTTCTTTAACCGAGTGATCATAAAGGCTATGATCGGGCATAGTGGAATTCATGCAAAAGAAGATGAGTGGTCAAAATAGGATTTGTTTCTCTGATTAATAGAGAGATATCTCTAGGCCCCTCGATGAGTGAAACTAAGAAATGCATGGCCATGCTCGAATGGAAATGTTTACATTTGTACTGTCAGTCTACATGTAGATTGAGAAAGCGACGATCAAGTAAGATAAGGATAATGTTTCCATGCTTTATACTTGATCTAGATATCATGTGACAAAAGGGATATGATAGGGTTCTATAACAGGTTGCATTGGATCACTGATTCCTATATGATTTCAGTAGTCACAATGTCTTACTAGAGGCCACTTATGACTTATGGGTCAAATAGTGTCATTAGCCCACTGCCAACATTATATGGGCCTACAGGATCACATACAAAAATGAGTCAGCTCGAGCTAGAATATCCAAATTCATTGAATCTAAAATTGCGTTTAGAATCAATGAATGTTACGTACAATCTAGGGTGGAAGAATTTTATAAATAAATAAATATATATTTGATATATATATAATTTATAAAATTCAAAATGTATGTATGTATATATATTTATATTTTGAAATATATATATCCTTTAATTAATTTAAATCAATTAATTTTAAATTCAAGTTTATATGATAGATTTTAATTTAAACTAATATGATAATTTAAATTGAATTTATGAGATAACTTAATTTGAATTTAGCTTTAAATTTAGATTAAATAATTGGTTAAATTTAATCTATTAGATAGACTTAAATTTAAACTAATATATTTAATTATGATTTAATTTAATTTGATTTAAAATAATATATTTTAAATTAATTAAATATATCTGAAACCCTAATGAGATATCTATATAATTAAAAAAAAAGAGGAGGCTAAGGTTTGCTAAAATAACAAAAACAACAAAAGGAAGGAAAACCCTAGAGAGAAAAAGCGTATAGACAGTTTATGGACACTGTATAACCACCTAGAGAGAGAAAGAAAGAAAGAGGAGAGCATTTTCTCTACCAAGAACGTGTACGGACATTGGTCAAAGGCATTAGCATGCTGTTCGAGTTGAGCAACCGTTTGTGTAGATACCAATAGAGGGAGCAGATCTAAAGATCAGTTCTTGAGATCCGACAGTGAAAAGTAAATATTTCTAGATCTACTCGATTTAAATAATATTGGTGGATCCATGAGAAAGGATTCGAGTTTTAATTTTTCGCTGCATGTCCCGAATTCCCAACACTAACTTCTGCCTAAAACAAATGAGAGACTAGTTGTAAGAGGCACACAGGAGGAGGGGAAGAAGAAGAAGAAAAGCTTGGTAAAAAGGTGAGAAAACTATGAATTTTCATGCTCGTTCCTTCACTAATCCTATTCTTCTCCTTCTCTTCTCTTTTCCTATGGTTTTAATGTTTAATTTGGGACTCTTTTAGGATTGGTTTAGTAGGAGAGAGTTAGAGATTCAAGGAGAGGGTAAGGCATAAGAAAGCTCATTGGAAAAACATTTGATCAAGGTAAGAATCATGACTTTAGTTGCTTCTTTTTTGTTGTTCTTCAAGAGGGTAGTTTTGGCCAAGTATAGAACTCCTAAAGGGGAATGAGTTTTGATCAAAACCAAGCAAGGAGCAAGAGTTTTAGAGTATAAGAAACAAGATTATACAATGAAATTCTAAAGAGAAGCACTAGAATTCAAGTTACAAAACCTAGGGATTTAGTTGCACCTTGACAAATATGAAGCTTCCTAGTGGTAATTTAAGTTGTGTAAGAGTGTGTATGAGTTCCTAAGACACCTAGCAACTCTCACATGTGCCAATTCCCTAAAGAAAATCAAGCAAAGTCTATGGGCCTAATCCCTTGCATTAGTCTCGGCTAAGAAGACTTGAAGCACCTAGGGAGAGTTTTAATTACTTCTAAGGCTGGAAAGGGACTAGATATGATAAATGAACATTAAATAAAGCATTGGAATGAATTTGTGAAGCATGGTTTGTGAGATGGAGGTGTAGGCTCCATTTTAAGATATAAGGAAGCAACTTGTATCTAGACTCCTTGAATTGAAATTGTGATGGCTCTAAAGAGTCTAAAAGGAGTCAAGAGACTTGGATTAAATGAGAAATGGGAGCCAAGATCATGAATTCCAAGAGTTGCTTCATTAGGTCTTGTATGGAACCATAATGATGTCTTAGAACAAAATAGCCTTGCATAGAGGTTGTGAGAAGCTAAAGCTTATTCCAATGATTCAAAATATGTCCTATTTGATGTGTCTAAGCCAAGAGAATTAAGCCTACCTAGTTGCAAGTGTTTCGCTGAGAGAGGGAAGGAATAAGTAAAGGGAAGAGTTGTGTTTTTGATTCAAGGTAGCTCTCTAACCTTTCTCACATATATTACTTGGATGTTTATTTGCCTTTGAGTGATTGTTGTTATGTTTGAACTATGAAAAATATTTCTAGCCATTAGTTACATGTGATGGTACCATTATACTTCTTGAAATGTGTTTTTGAATGCAAAGTGGCTTGAATGAGTATGGTTATACTAAAAGTCCTTTAGCATGGGTGAGGATGAGCCAAAAGTCCCTAGGAATAGGTGAGTTGAAACCAAAAGTCTCAAGAAAAGTGAGGCTAAGTCAAAAGTCCCTTATAAGTAGGTAAGACAAATCCAAAAGTCCCAAAGAAATTGGGTGAAGCTAAGCCAATGTCCTTGAGAGCCTATGTTTGATATGTATGAGTGCATATGATAAGGAAAATTATTTATGTATATTCATTAGTAGCTTAATGTCATACATGCATTCTTTGACATATAATTGCATCCATTATGTATGTTTAAAAGGGTAAAGAGCTATTAGGATTTTTTGAATCTCACTCTTCCCCTATATAGGTCTAACCATGACTAGATGAATCAAGTAGACTAAAAAATGGAGGTCAAACATCTTGAAGAGTAAGACTTTGGCAATGAAATATATAATTAGGCACTTTGATGGCATTTTGATATCAAGATTTGTAACCACATGTTGTATATATGATGTAGACCTTTGAGCAAGTTCACATAAATGTAAATATGATGTATGTATCCATTTTGAAGTCAAATGAATGAATATATGAGTTTTTGCCATCCATATGTCATTATGTCTATGTGTATGATTGCAAGTGGCAAGGTGAGAATGAGCTCCATGATGATTTGAACCATTTGGCATGTTCATATATACTGTAATTGGGCTTTTGGATGTGCCCAAGTGGCTATGGAGCCATAGGAAGGTCATTTGGTACCTTGTTATCCTATTATGGACTTCAAATTTGACCATTTCTTGAACTGAACCAAAATTTGACCAAATAGATGAATTTTTGCATGAAATTTGGTTAGCAAATAGGTTTCATCTAGAGCTTTTCACAGAGCTAAAGAACACTTAATTTGGAGCTTTAGGGAATTTATTATGATTTTTTAAATTTGGCTAAATTATGTAGAATTATCAAAGTTACTATTCATATGATCAGTTTGCTTTCTTCTGTCACTCGTGGGTCAAATGAAGTCCAATACTTAAGAAATTTTCATAGCCACCAAGAGCACCTCATTTGGAGCTTTGTCAAGGGAGAAACAAATTTTTGATGTTCCAGACCCTACAGTTGTTTGAGAACAGACCTAATATATTGTCTATTATTTTTCATGGGCTAAATCTTATTGTCTTGGTTTGGAACTATTTTTAGCCACTAGTAAATATCCAAGGCTTTCTAGAAAGCTATCATGTGCATGATTTTGATTTTTTTTAAAATTAGTTATGAATTTCCTAAGTTCATATTAGAAATCTAGAACACTAACTTGAGAGCAAATTCTTTAGATGAATTGTGATGTTTATGATATGAATGGATATGATATGGATGGAAAATGATATTTGTAAGTCCACATGACCCCTAAAGCCAAGAATGATGTACATGGCTTTCCAATTACACTATTAACCATGGATAAAAGTGTCACTTTCATGCAAATGTGTATTATATGCCAAGATTGTATTAAGATAAGCCTATATGATATGATTTGAGGGCTAGGGAGCTAAGGTATACTACATGAAAGCTTTAAGATATCCATGATTTCTTTCTAGTTCAATTATGGCATTATAGGGTTCAAATCATCTCTCTAGAGTTTTGAAACTTTTATGGTTCATCTTGAGCCCTAAGTGATGATACTTAGCATTCTATGGCTTCTTAAGCTAATTTCTTTGTATATTCTTGCTCCTCATCGTTCTAAATCCTTGTTTTCATTAAGTTTTCCTCTATTCATGCATTCTCCTCTCTCTCTCTCTCTCTCAACTGAACTAACCATGCCTTGAGGTTCTAAAAATAACAATTTTTTATAGATAAATCACACCTTGTTTTAAAGCTCCTTCATTGTAGGTTCTTGTGGTATATTTAGTTTCCTCAAATCACTTCTTTTGCTCAAGGTGGGATCCATAACTTTGAAAATTTCAAGAAACCAAACCTACCATGAGAAAGAGCATGAAGAGAGGAAAAGTTTCATAGTTGCATTATAGCAAGATTTTACATAAAACCTTACATATTTTGCCTTTCTTTCCCTTCTCTTTCTGCCCTCTTTTTACACCACCATAGATGTTGAAAAGAGCTACTCAAGGTCGATGGTAACGAATGAAGAAGAAAGGCATGACATAATAAATAGAAAAGTTAGGTTTATAACTTTTTCCTAGGATGACCATTATGTCCCTACACTTTCTCATTTCTACTTAGAGGTTTTAAGGACTTAAAATAGTCTCAAAAAGTCTAGCCTAAAACATTGCCACTAAAAATCTTAATTTACACACCATTAAGGATTTAATTGAATCAACTTTATCTGGTTAATCTGCTAGTGCTATTTTATCATATTATGGTGAGGGATATAGGTTTCTTATGTTATTTAAATCCTTGATTTTTCTCGCTTTACAGTTAGATTGGCTCCCTTTTCTCCTACTTTACTCTTTTCTCACTTTAGCCCTTTCCTTTCATTTTAACTAAGCTTCTAATCCCTATTTATCATCTATATTATTTTCTCTTTTAATTAAAAAAACTTACAGAAATTAGTTCTTATGACACAAGCTACTTCTTAGCCCGCTTTTTCTTCTTTGTAAAACTCTCTCCTGAAAAATAAGGTAGTTATTCCCCATAATGAGGTGAGATCAAAATCTAGGAATTGTTATACCTTTTAAAATATATTTATAATCAACATAAACTAAAAACTTAAATGCCATACAAGCATGCATAGATGAAAAAAATACAGCATATTTGATTGCATATAAGAAAACTGAAGCATAAGATGCATTTCATATATCTTGGTATCTTATATATCTTTGTATATCATGTATGTCATATATTTGTATATCTCTTATGGCTATTTACCATGGGAATCCTAGAACTAATAAACAACAGGTTTAAAGCTCAAAATCTAAGAATTTGTGGGGTTAAAACTTGAATCTAAAAAACTATGGGTGTAAAACCTATATTTGAGAATCTATGGGCTTAAAACCCAAAATCTAATAAACTGTGAGCTTAAAATCCAAATCTAATAAAATATGAGCTTAAAACCTAAATCTAAGAATCTATAGGCTTAAAACTCAAAATATGATAAATTGTGGGCTTAAAACTTGAATATGATATACTATGGGTTTAAAACCCGAATCTAATAAACTATGGGGAGGAATTTTGATCTCACTTGAAACTGATTCTCATAAGCAATGAAATAGATATCATAAATTAATCATAAAACATTCATGTGATTCTAGTTTAGAGAAAATACATAATGAAGGACAAATAACTCTTTGGCAAACAACTTGATGCAATCATGGCTAAGGCAAGGCTCAATATATCCAACAGGGGTATAACAATATAGGTTAAACATAAAGCCATCAATTTCCAGTATCACATATCTCATAATAACAATATCTAAATCTTAATTCATAATATACCACTTACCTTAGATATCTCAACTGGATGTATGACTCAACAACTATGTAATAGCTTATCTTGTCTCTAAGGTCTCTATGAGGTCTTGGTCATTCTCTATAAGATCTTTATATGATCTCTACAAGATCCTTTCTCCTCTTTAATGTTCTAGCCAATACAAGAAAATAAAATACTTAAATTTCACTTTAAAACTACAAAAGTCACACTAACTACTCAAAGAGGAAATTCTTTACCACTTAAGGCTAAACACCACAGTTAGGGCTAAATGGTCTCACATGAGCTTCAATTTAGCCAAATGCAAAATCTCAATCATATAAGTTTCCATTTAACTTCCATAATAGATAAAACACAAGATTAGGTAAATTTGAACTCACTGACAGAAGTAATCAACTCTTAATTCATCAAGAACCAATTTCTAAACTCATCAAGTTCCACTACTTCATATTCTTGACAAATATACATGAAAGACAATTTGTTTAATTCCATTTTAAAGCTTCAAACATCATAGCAAATTTGACAACTCAAAGGCAAATTTAGACTTAGCAATTCAAGTGCTTAATTTTTGTTAAATTAAAAACCAACATTTAAGCTTATAAAAAATTACCATTTTCATATAATTTATGGCCAATAAATAACAAAACAACCCCATCAAATTTTCAAAATAGAATTTCACAACCAAGACAAATTTCACAATTTAGAGAAAAACCGCTACTTACTTTTTCCAAGCTTTTGATCACTCTTCCTTCCAATTAGCTTCCAAGCTTCTAAAGCTAAGGTTCTCTCCTCTTTCAATCTTAAATCATGCCCAAAAGCATCAAAATTGCCCCTATAAAATTTGTTCCAAAAAATAAAAAATAAAAGGGCAATTTAGCAAGAATTTTACCTTTCTTTGAAGACCTAACATGTCCACTTTTTCCCTCCTCACCAAAGCAAGCTTCCACCGTCTGTAACGCCCGGTACATTGTACAATCACTGGAATGGGTCGATTTGAAAAGCAAGTCCCCTGAGATGAGTGATTCAAGGCCAAATAAAATTTGAATAAAATTTTAAATAATAGAAAATGAAGATTTGAGCCTTGAGTTGCCCAAAAACTAGGATCGGAGCGATTCAAAAAAATTGCCGAAAGGCCAGTGGTATTTTCGTAAATAAGTGTAATTTTGGAAAAACACCTAGGAGGGCTTTTTAAATGAAAATTTTAAGTTGTCCAAGGTTTTCAAAGGCCCCAAAAACCATGGGAAGCCCCAGGACTGGTAAAACCCCTCCGGTGTACTCTTTCCAACGTCGGTTGACCCAAACTTTGACTGATTCGTTCGGGATGGTTTTAACCCCGATTTGAGTGATTCCAAAGGCATTTTATTAAATTGGGAACCTAAATTTTATGATGGAAAAGACGGTTCTCAAAAAGGAGCTAAAACGAAGCCGAAACGAATTTGCCATTACGGAAGGGCAAAGTTGAAATTTATGGTTTCTTGAATGTTCCACACTTTTCTCCCTTCTTATCCTCTTTAATGAGCACAACCCATTTTGCCTAAAATACAGAAAATCTTCAGCTCTCTTAGGCACACCAAAGGGAGGAGAAAAAGAGGAAGAAAGCCAAGGAGAAACTAGGTAATTTCATGAAATTTCTTGCTCCATCTTCCTCCAATCTTGTTTTCCTCTCTTCCTCCTTTCTTTCCATGGATTTTTTTAATGATTTGGTTCTGTTTTTGACCCAGACCTAAGGGGAGAATTTCGAATTTGCTAAGGAGAAGAGAATGAAGGAGAAAGACACTTGAAAGCTCACTTGAACCATAGGTAATCCTTGCTTTTTGTTGCATCTTCTCTTCCCCCTCCCTTTGTGTGTATTTCAGCCAAGAACAGAACCAAAGGAGGGGAGGATATTCTGTCCAAATACAAGGAGAGAACAAGGGTTTTAGGCCATGGGGAGATGGCATATGGCAAGAAATTCCAAGAAAAACCAATAGAAAACAAGTTAGAAAAGTGTAGTGTTTTCTAGGGTTTTGCAAAATCTGATTTTTTGTGAATGTTTCCTTGGCTATTTGAATGTTTCCTTGAACTCCTAAGACCTTTAGAAAGCCTCCCAAGTGGCTCTCCCATCAAGGAAAAATCACAAAGTCTATGAACCTCCATTATGGTGCATATTTCGGCCAAGCTAGGTTCATTAGGCTAGGGGATGTTTTAATTTGTTCTAGCCTTGTTTTGGGACTTTATATGATGTTAGAAGATGGGAGAAACCATTGGAAAAAATTTAGGAGCCATAGATTGGGAGATGGCCTAATGGTGTCCAAAATGGTGCTTTGTGAAGCAACTTGGTTTTCCAATTGTGCAATTGAATGTGTGATGGCTCCAAGGACCTTAAATGAGTCCAAGAAGTTTAGAAAGAACAAGAGAATGGAGCCTAGCACTTGAATAATATGAGTTGCTTCAATAGGCCATTTATGGAACCAATATGTCTATTTTAGAGCCAAGTGTGTAATAAGCTTTAGTTAGTCTTAACTTGCTTCAAATGTGTAATTGTGTGATGTTTGTAATGTCTAGGCCAAGAGAACCCTACTCCACCTAAGTGCTCTTGTGAAACCAAGGAGGGGAAGGAAATTGCAAAGTGAGCTTGCATACATAAAAAGGTAGCTCTCCACCTCATTCTCTTTGCATTCTTGTGTGCATATGTAGCTCTTAGTGTGCTTGCATGCATTCTTGATGCTTGATAATATGCCACTTGATCCTTGTTGTGCATTGGTACTAATGTGTTGTCTTGAATGACTATGGTTGTGGAAAGAGCCCATAAGGGTGAGGTGATGCCAAAAGTCTCTTGATGAGGGTGAGGAGATGCCAAAAGTCTCATGGCATGGGTGAGACAAGGCCAAAAGTCCCTTGAATGGGTGAGGCAAAGTCAAAAGTCCCTAGACCAAGAGTGAGGCAAATCCAAAAGTCCTAGAAATAGGGTGAGGCTAAACCAAAAGTCCCTAGAGCATGAAAGTAATCTTTACATGTGAATGTGGCATGGAATGGAATTTATTGCACATTTTATGCTTGTATGGTTATGCATTTGGTATATGTATGCCTTGAATGTGGTGTGAATGGGTGTGTGAGTTATTGAGATTCTTGGAATCTCACCCCCTTTTCCCCTTCATCCTTGAATTGTCTAGGTGGTGTTCCAAGTCAAGGAGATGCAAACCAAGGACATTGAACATCTTTGTTTTAGTGTATTATGTACTTTAAATTGTGGTTAAATGTCAAAGTAATGATGTATGTAATCTTTTTGTGATGTAAGACCATGGACAAGTGTAAAATGATGTATGAATAAGATGTACACTTTATATGACACTATATCTCTAGTATTGTGCAAATTGGCTTTTGGATGGCTTGATGTAACTATGCATAAATAGATGTTGAGAGACCAAAATGAGTTGCATGAGGTTTGGGATCACTTGGGAAGCCTCCACAAGTCATATTTGTGCTTTGAAATTTGCTCAAGGGGTGCCAAATTCAAGAAGAGGCCATTTGGTGCAAAGTGACTTTTGGTAGGAAGCCAAAATGACCATTTCATGAGGCTATGTCACTTTTTATCCAAATGAACTTTTCTTGACCTGAAATTTGACATGCATCTAGAGCTTATTGAGAGCTTTTTGAGAAGCTAAAGTTGGTAATTTTTGGAGGTCTGTGGAATATTTAGCAAATTGTTGAAATTGAAAAAGTTTTTGGTTTTGGTCCTTGGTACTGTAGCACTGGTCCGAAATTGAATTCTGTCACTCATGGGGCAAACGATGTCCAATTGCCACAAAATTTCATACAGAGAAACTAGACATTCACAGAGACTTGTTCCAACTAGAAGCACCTCATTTGGAGTTCTAGAGTGGGAGATATGAATTTTTGAACATTCTATCCAGTATCAGGACCCTTACCCGACTTGATGTACTGTTCTATTTAATTTCGAGACTTTGGGTACCTGAACTGGTCTGAAAGTATTTTTTTCCTCTAGCTAACATCCACATCTTTCCATATTGGTATTATTTGCATGGATTGGATTTTTGTGGAATTAATTGGACATTTTCAAAGTTTGCTGCAGAATCTGTGACAGCATCAGGAGGCAGTTTGACCCCTGGACATTTTCGGATGTCAAACGCCCTCTGTGATGGGTGTTATGGTCTGTACATATTTTTATTGTGAATTAGACATCCGTAGATTTCCAGAATGGCCAAGAATGTGTGATTTTGAGTTTTCTAGAATTAGTTATGATTTTTCGAAATTGTACCAGAAAGGGGCCAAATCTGGCGAAAAATAAACCTCCATATTCTAGGTTCCATTTCGGTTTTCATGAGTTGTGGGCCAACTTTGGTGATGTAAATAAGTTGTATGTATGTAATTAAATATGAGAATGTGATGTATAAACTCATATGGTCCGTGTGACACAGAATGAAATTTTCATACGCTACGCAACGCAACGCGAAATAAGGCATTATTTTAATGCCATCTTCCATTCCCTTTTGTGCAATTCATCATGGGAAACTTAGAAATGATAGGAAGCAAGCTAGAAATATATCGTGTTACACCGTCACTGTCATACCACCAAAGATTTTACATATAGCTTATGCAAAATTTATCTTTTGATATTTTGATACTAATTAGTCATATTTATACTTTTGATAGAGGAATTATCCATTATCAAAAGTCTTAATGATACAATTTTTGCATAGCAAGGATTTTGATCATCTCATTCTTCAAGTTCATGCTAAACCAATTTGTTATGTTTACGACATCATAAGGAGAAGCATGAATTTTGTTGGCTTGGCCATATGCATATTTTTACCCTTATAAAAATAATAGAGAATAAATTTTAAAAATTCATAACTTGAGCTACATAACTCAGATTTATGCAAATTTGGTGGCTATAGAAAGCTTATAATAAGAACTATTTAATGAAAAAAATGAGTCCATTTGGTCTTTCAAAAACCTAGAAATTTGAAACTAAGCTTATGAAAAGTAAACTAGAATTTTTTGCACAATGTCGCCAATTTTTGAAATTCATAAAATATTTTATAGAGTTCTAAAAATTGTAATATTTAGCTTTATAGAAAGCTATCAATGTCCTTTAAATGCTGCCAAATTTTAGTCTAGAGCTCACTCATTTGGGCTGTCAAGGGTGCATAGATATATTATGGCTCAAAAGAAATGAATTTTTGTTCAAAAGAGTACTAAATGAGCCATATCATGCCATTTCTTCTTATAAGAAAGTTTTAATCCACAAATGCATCATGTATGGGTGGTTCAACATGTCATAATTACCATACAACTTAAAATCACCTTTTCACTTGCAAGTATACGCGCATTCATTAGGAACTCAAGGTGCCAAATTATAATATATTACATATTACAATCTTTAAATAGTTTTTACATCATATTCTCATGCTTTTAAATGTGTTGGCATAATCATACATCAAAATTTACCAATACATATTCAGAGATACAAGAAAATGCCTTAAAACAACTTTTATTGTCAAAGTAACTCTTTCTAGGCCTTTTGCTCATCATTCTTGTGTCCTTGAGAGTTACTTAACCATAGTTAGTAGAAATAGGGGAAAAGTGAAATAAAAAATATCCTAATATCTGATCTAACATTCAAGCAAACATATATTGCTCACTTAAGTTCCAAAATGCAAGCACACATGTCATACAACCATATATAAATCTTATTCATGCATTAAGGATCCCATAGCTCCATCAAAGAGCAATTTCATGCTCAAAGGATTTTTGGTCTAACTTCATCCAACAATTAGGAACTTTTGGTTTAGCCTCACTCTCTTTTAAGGACTTTTGACTTAGCCTCACCCATAATTAGGACTTTTGGCCTAGTCCCACTTACACTTAGGAACTTTTTGCCTCATGTCACCTTTTTTAAGGAACTTTTGGGAAGCTAAAGATCAGGTCATTTGGAATTTTCTATGATTTTTCAAAGTTGGTATCAAAATTTTAGATTTGCACCAGTACTGTTCATTTGATCAGTTGTGTAATTGTGTCATTCGAGGGGCAAACGTGGTCCAATGCTATGAAATTTTATAGGCAGAAACTAGACATTCACAGTGACTTGTAGCAATAAGAAACACCTCATTTGGAGGCCTGAGCTAAGAGATATGAATTTTTGAATTTTTTGAACAGTAACAATAGCGTAGCATGACCTGAGTCACTGTTCCATTAAATTTCAGTAGCCGAACGTGCCTTCTCTGGTCTGATTCTATTTTTACCATAAATTTAACATTCATATCTTTCCAAATTGGTATCATTTGAATGGATTGGATTTTTGTGGAATTAATTGGACATTTTCAAAGCTTATAGCAGATACTTGCATCAGTACCACTAGCTATACAAACCTTTGTCCCTTTTCTCATGTCAAACACTTTCTATGTTATGTTTCATGGCCTAGAAACATTTTTGCATAAAGTAGATATGTGTAGCTTTCCAGAATGGTTAAGAATACATGATTTCAATATTTCTAGAATTAGTTATGAATTTTGAAAGTTCATATCAGTAATCTAACCCAATAGCCTAGATAGCAACGACCTCAGTGGCTTTTCAGATGTCAAACGTTCTCTCCTTAATGATTCATAAGCTGGTTATTTTTATCATGGGGTAGACATCTAGAACTTTCTAGAATGGTAAATCTTGTTGGATTTTGATTTTTGTGGATTTAATTATGAATTTATGAAATTATGATAGAAAAACTAAAAATCTGGCCAAAAATATGTATAAGTATTTTATGCTCCCCCTCAGTTTCCACAAGAGGTAGGCCACTTTTGATGATACAAATGAGTTGTTTTCATGTAATTAAATATGTGAATGGGACGTATGAGCTCACATTGTCCACGTGACACCGAATAGAATTTGTATACATGACTCAACGTAAAGAAATGTATTATTCTTAATCTCTTTTCCTTACTCCTTCATGGAATTGATGATTTAAAGCATGAGAATGTTATGAAATAAGCTAGGATATATGGTGTTACACCTCCTCTCCAATGATCTCATATGCTAGGTAGACCAAGTGGACAAGGTAATGGAAGCCAACCACCTTGAAGAAGAGAGCTTGACAACATAATGTATGGTTTTGGTTCCTTAAGGCCATATGTATGTCAAATGATGTAACCCACTATTTTGTATGGTCTATGACCTCTTGAGCATATGTAATTATGATAATATGTCATGTATGAATGAGAGAATATGTCATGTAGCCATTAGAATGTGATTTGAGTATATGATGGCAAACTAGCTTCATGAATAGTTTTATGGAATTATGCATGTGTGGATGAAATGGCAAAAATGAGATGTATGAGGCTTAGGATCATTTGGGTAGTTCACACAAGTCCCAATCATGCTTTTAGACTTGCCCAAAAGATGCCAAACCCTAGGGAAAGTTATTTGGTTGCTTTGGTACCTCATATGGAGTGAAATTTGACCATAATGGAACCCTATATCACTTTTTAGCCAAATAAGCTCTGCTTGATTTGAGATTTAGCATTCAATTAGAGCTTGTTGAGAGATTTTTAGAAAGCTAAAGAATATAATTTTTAGAGGTCTACAGAATATTTGATAAATTTTCAAAGTTGGCAATTTTTCTAATTTTGGTCTGCTACACTATTCATTTGGTCCAAAAATGAAATCTATCACACAGGGCTCAAATGATGTCCAATTGCCATGAAATTTATACAAAACAACTATACATTTACAGTGACTTGTGCTAACTAGAAGCACCTCATTTAGAGGTTTAGAGAGGGAGATATGAATTTTTAAACATTCTATCAAATATCAGGAGTTTTACCCCACTTGAGTTATTGTTCTATTGAATTCTGTGGTCTGGGTTGCCTAAAGTAGTCTGAAGCTATTTTTTCCCTCTATCTAACATCCATCTCTTTCTAGATTGGTATCATTTAAATGGATTGGATTTTTTTGGAATTAATTGGATATTTTCAAAAATTTGCTACAGAAATCTGTGACAGCTTCAGAAGGCAGTTTGACCTTTGGACCATTCTGGATGTCAAACATCCTCTGTGATGGATCTTATGGTCTGGTCATATTATTAGTGTGAAGTAGACCTCTGTATCTTTCTAGAATGACCAAGAATACATGATTTTAATTTTTTTAAAATTAATTATGAATTTCAAAAGTTGGGTCAGAAAAGAGCAAAATTCTGGCCAAAATTTAATATGCCTATTTTGAGTTTTCCTTTCAGTTTCATGAATTAGAGGCTACATTTTATGATCCAAATGAGTTGTATTTATATAATTAAATATGAGAATGTGTTGTATAACCTCACATGGTCTACGTGACACCGAATGAAATTTTTATATACGACGCAACGCAAAAAAAATCATTATTTTTATGTTATTCCCTTGGTTCTTCCATGAAATGCATAATGGGAAGCATAAAGATAGCATGAAATGGGTTAGAAATTATGGTGTTACACCACATGCTCAAATAGCCATGGCTGCCTTAGAACTCAAAATGGACCATTTGAACCCTTTTTGAGACACAAAAATAACCATTATGCAACCTAACATCAAAATTTAATCAAATGAATGAATTTGCTCATGAAATTTGGCGTGCCTATAGATCTCATCTAGAGCTTTTTGGGATCTAAAGACTAGATTATTTAGAGCTTTGTGGAATTAATTATAATTTTTCAAAGTTGGCATTTTTCTCCTAAGCTGATACAGATACTGTTCATTTGGTTAGTTGCTTGGGCTGTGTCATTCAAAGGCCAAATGATGTCTAATGCTCATGAAATGTTACAAGCATAAATTAGACATGATAAGCTTTCTATGGCCACTAAGATCACTCTAATTGGACCTCTGAGCAGGGAAATATAAATTTTTGAAATTGGAAGGTAGTACTAGTAATGATAGGCGATCTTTGGTATTGTTCCATCAATTTCTAGCAGGTAGCAATCCTGATTGTGGTCTTGAATTATTTTTAGAATAAATTAGACATCTATAGCTTTCTAGAATGGTATAGCCTATTTGATTTCAATTTTTCTATAATCAATTATAATTTTTCAAAGTTCATGTTAGTATGCTAGAATTTCTAGCCGAAGCTGCACCTATTGTTTCTATGTATCCACTTCCTATGCTCTAGTTCTATGCCACTTTTTGAGATGGTTTTGAGTTTTATTGGTGTAATTAAATATGAGAATGAATTGAATGAGTTCATATGGTCTACAAGACACTGAATAAAAAATTTATCTACTATGTAATGTAATTTAATTCATTATTTTTAAGGCCATTATTTTGTCTCCTTGTGAAATGCATGGCATAAGGCATGGAAATAGCATGAGACAGACTAGAAATTTATAGTGTTACATAATTGGCTTCCATATTATGTGTCTAGTCCAAAGGAATCAAGTTCCACCTTCTTGTGAGTGTGTGGGCAAGGGAAAGGAACGAAATACAAGGAAGAAAGTATGCATTTGTAACCAAGGTAGCTCTCCTTTCTTTCATGCATGTGTGGATGTTTATCTTGTCTTTGAACATGTGTATATATGTTTTGAGCCATGAAAAATGTTTTAGCATATATCTATATGCCATGATACCATGATGTTATGTTATGCACTTAAATGATGCTTTATGAACATGTTTTGGTTTGCTTGAGTGTGGTGAAGTCAAAAGTCCCTTAGCTAGGATAAGGATAAGCCAAAAGTCCCTAAGAATGGGTGAGACAAAACTAAAAGTCTTTAAAGAAAAGCCTCTTAAGAAAATAGGTAAGGCAAGTCCAAAATCCCCTAAGAGAAGTGGGTGAGGCTAAACCATCTTCTTGGCAAACCTATGTATGCTATGTATGACTTCTTGAGTATAAGAAAAGTTTCATGAATGATCATATACTCCATGATATCCATGAATGTATTTTTAGACTTGGATTTACATTCTTTATGCATGGTTGAAAGGGAGAAGAGATATCGAGATTCCTAGAATCTCATTCCTTCCTCCCTATTGCCTAACATGTCTAGGTGGACTAAGTGAACCAAGAAATGGGAGCCACCAAACTTGAAGAAGAGAGATTGACAAGAAAGTGTGTAATTATATTCATTTTGTACCCACTTTGATGGCACATGATGTAACCTTATGATAAATATATTGTATAACCATTTGAACATATGCAATTATATGGATACTTGATATATATATATATATGAGATTTGATGCCATGTGAATGTTGTGCCAATTTTTTGACATTGAATGGCAAGATGTAGCTTATGTATTCTTGTGTATACCTTGGGGTGAGAGTATGAGTTTTTGAAAATTAGGTTTGTGCACCTTTAAGACATGTTTAATAGACCATTTTGGTACTTTCCCATGTACTCAAGTGGGCATGAAAGCCTTCGAAGCATAAATGACCCTTTTATGACCTTTTAAGAAGCATAAAAGAGCTATTTTGCAACCATGTGGCACAATCTAACCAAATGAACTAATTTTCTCATGAAATTTGGCATGCATATAGATATCATTCAAATATTTTTGGAAAGCTAAAGACCATATTATTTGGAGCTCTATGGAATTAATTATAAATTTCCAAATTTGCCAAAATTTAGCTATTTTGGTATAGGTACTGTTCATATAGTTAGTTTTTTATTTGACCAAATGAACTAATTTTCTCATGAAATTTGGCATGCATATAGATCTCATTCAAATATTTTTGGGAAGCTAAAGATCATATTATTTGGAGCTATGTGGAATTAATTATGAATTTTCAAAGTTGCCAAAATTTAGCTATTTTGGTATAGGTACTGTTCATATAGTTAGTTTCTTATCTAATATCATTCGAGGGCCAAATGATATCCAATGTTGATGAAATGATGAGAGACCCCGTAGGAATAAGTCCTAGGAACCTTCAACAAAATGATACATTGCCCGGGACCGGCTAAGAACAAGCAATGTTGGTCAAATGGATAAGACCCTAAGAGAACTCGTCCCTTAGAACCCTAGCCTTGAGACGCCACAAAGGAAGACCACTCCTTTGATAAGTCACTTGTATTCTAAAGAAGAACACACAGAAGCAAAAATTCTCACAATGAGAAATAAAATTCTGAATTCATTCCAATCTCCCAAAAGTACAATAGGTGGCCTATTAAATAGGCATAAAAGAAAACCTTAAACCTAACTTAATCTCTAAGAATTCTCCTCCAAGAAATAGGAAACAAAGAATCCAATTTTAATGGAAGGAGATGATGCCATTTACTACAAGAAATCCTAAAGAAAAGGAAAGAAAGTAATAAGTTTTCAGCAACTAACGAAAATGGAAATAAACAAAATCTGAAACTTAAATCCTAAGTCTTGACTAAATGGCCTGGTTCAAACTAATGGAAATGGAAACAAATGAAAATCAAATAAAAGACATCCTAATAAGATTTAAAACTCCTATTCACGTCACTTTTGTTGCCCATGTGAATTGCACATGCTTGTTAATTGATTTCTTCAAGTTGGACTCTATTTGGACCTTGCAGCATATCTTGTTGGGCTTGGACAATGAGGATCAAGTCCCTTGGGCCTTGTAATTCTTCAAATTGATGCAAAAACATAGGTTCAAGCTCTTGAACCTTTTGGACAATGCAACTCAAAGCTTGCTTCATGGCTTTAGCTCTTCCTCTAGTCATTGGGCCTCCTATGCCTTGTAATGGGTCCATTTGCATGTTGAACTCTCTTGCACACCCTCCATGCTCTTTTAGGTCATTACACCATGCTCCCTTGTCTACAAGCTCATGGGCCCCTTCATCATGAAATTTTATAGGAAAAAATTAGACATGATAAGCTTTCTATGGCCATTAAGAACACCCTAATTGGATGTCTGAATAGGAAAATATAAATCTTTAAAGTTCTATGATAGTACCAATAGCATTAGGAAAGTTTAGGTATTATTCCATTGATTTCCAATAGCTAAACATCCCTGTTTTGATCTGGACTTATTTTTAGCATAAAGTATACATCTGTAGGTTTCTAGAATGGTATAGTGTGCTTGATTTTGATTTTTTTAGAATTAGTTATGATTTTCCAACATTCATGATAAAAGCAGGCACACCAATCTGAGGCTGAACATGAAATTTTTATGTATATGTTCTATGAGCTTAAGTTCTTGGCCACATCTTGAGATGATTTTTGATTTATATGTATGTATTTAAATATTAGAATATGATGGATGAGTTCATATTGTAATGTCCGATTTTTGTTAAACGATGAAAATGGGCTCATTTTCAAAACAAGTCCTCTGAATGAATTAGTTAAAGTCCTGAAAATTTTGAGCAACATTTTAAACTCCTAAAAATAAGAATCTTAGCCTTAAATGGAAGGAAAAATGGAGCTACAATGAAGAAACAAATTTTGACAAAAAACCTATGAAACGTAATGGCATTTTTATAATTTTGAGCAATTTTTGGAATTCATATAGAAGGGCTTTTTAAATGAAAGTTTTGAGTTCTCCAAGGTTCTCAAAGGCCTTGAAAACTATGGAAAGCCCTGAGACAGTTAAATCTCCTCCGGTGGACGTTTTCTAATGTTAGTGTGCTTTAACTTTGACGGATTTGTTCGGGAAGGTTTTAGCTCCTATTTGAGTGATTCCAAAGGCATTTTATTAAATTGGGGACCTAAATTTTATAATGAAAAAGATGGTTCTAAAAAAGGAGCTAAAACAAAGGAGTAACAAAAATGCAAAGAACAAAGGGCAAAATTAGATTTTTTAAAAATGTCATTTCTTCCTACCTATAACTAGGTGGCGCCTCACACTCTCCCTCATTTAGCTTTAGATTATTCTGCCCTAAATTAGAAGAAGAACCCTAGGAGAGTGGTGCACCAAGGGGAGAGAAGAAGAAGGAGAAATTCAAGCTTTTAGGTATGAAAATTTGCTTATTTTTCATGCTTTTTCTTAGCCAATCTCTTCTCATCTTTTTTTCTTTTCTCCTTCATGATTTTTCTAAAGTTTTAAGGGCTGTTTTGATGGAAGAACAGAGGGGAAATTTCAAAAATCAAGTGAGGAGGCCAAGGAAATCAAGGAACAAGCAAGAAAGTTCAAGAAAAACAAGGTATCATGCAATCCTTCTACTTGATCTTCCTCCTCCCTTCTCTTTTGCATATTTCAACCCATATATGGTCAGCCTTAGGGAGTTAAATTTTCAACCAAACCAAGGCTGAATCTTAGGTATTTAAGGGAGAAGAACAAGAATATGCAAAGGAAACAACAACCTAGCTATTAGATTTCAAGATACAAATTCTAGGGTTTTGTGTGCGCCTTGAAAAATCTGACTTTGTGTGATAATTCCTAGGCCTAATTAAGAGTTTAAATGAGCTCTTAAGATCCCTAAGATGCTCTAAACAAGGAAAACTCCAAGGAGGCTAAAAACCCCTAAAGTCTAAGCCTCGACAAGTCTCCATAGCTAAGGAGAGTTTTAAATTTTTTTAAGGCCATTCTTGAGTCATATATGATGAATAAAAATGAGGGGAGACCTTGAAAAAAATTTAAAACTCATAGAAAGTGATTTGGTGTTTTAGGTTCCATATTATGACCTAAAGAAACAACATGTTATTAAGCTTTTTGTTTTCATTGTGTGATGACTCCAAGAGGCCTAAAAGGAGTCAAGAATCATATTTGAAAGGAAAAAATGGAGCCTAGAAATTATTTGAAAGGTGTTGCTTCATTAGGTGTATTTATGGACCATAATAGGGTTTATAGAACAACCTAGTGTCTAAGCAAGTTATGTGACCTTAGAAATTATTTTATGAACCTAATTGGCTCCCATAAAATGTGTCTAGTGTAACAACTAGAAAAAAAAAAGCTAGAAAATTTTTGAAGGGCTAAAAATTTTTCAAGTCTGCTAGCTATCGCAAGAAATGGCCTAGCTATAGCGAATGTACCTGTTCGCTGTAGCGAGAAATGGTCTAACTATAGTGAGAGTGCCTTCTAGCTATAACGAGTGTGGGCATCCCATACAAAAACCAGGGAGCTACTCACCGTATACGCCGTAGCGAAGGCAGGGGTCTGGGACTGATATGTGCTCGTTATAGCAATGGTTAGTCTAGAAAAGCGTGAAAAAAGAGAATTTAACTTCTTAAAGAGTCTAGATTCATTCCTTTTCTTTTAACTGACCTAAGCTTCAACTAAAAGAGAAAAAAGAGTTGTGGATAGAGAGAGAAACCTAGAGGAGGAAGGAAGAACAAGAAAGAGGTAAGATTTGCATGGTTTTTCTTCTTAGCATGTTGTTCTTCTCTCTTTGCCCTCTCTTCCTATGGTTTTGGTTATTGAAGTAGTTGGGCTTTGAGCTTGGTTCAAAAGAGAGAGAGTGGAAAACCCCTCTTGAAGAAGACCAAAACTCATATATCTTTACTTCTTCTTCTTTGCTTTCCTTTCTTGAGAGCTTGAGAAAGGAAAGAGAGTTAGTGGAATTCTAGAGAGAGAAACTCTAGTTTCTCTTAATGAATAAAGTGTTAAGAGGGTAATTTCATGCTATTTGTGTGCCTAGGCTCAAGAAAAGCACTCTCATCTAGTGGTGATTGTGCAATCAAGAAGGGAGAAGACAAATTGAAAGGGAAGGCTTGTGTTAGCCTATAAGGTAGCTCTCTCCACCTTCTCTTATGCATAGATGTGTGCTTACAATTGTCTTGCATGTATATATGTATGTTTTTAAGCCATGAAAAGTATGCTAGCATGATGATGCCTTATGTATTTCAATGATGTATTATGTGATTACTTTAGTTTGCTTAAGGATGGAAAAGCCAACAACCCTCTAGCCATGGTGAGGATGAGCCAAGAACCCTAAAGTTAGTTGAGACAAAGTAAAGAGTCTCCCAAAAGTGAGGTTGACTCCCAAGAGTAAGGTTGAGTCTAAGAACCTCTTAAAGAATGGGTGATGCAAGTCTAAAATCCACAAGTGAATGAGTAAGGCTAATCCACTTGCTTGGCAAACTTTTGTATGTTATGTATGGCCTACTCAAATGTTAAAAATGCTTTTCTTATGATTTCACATGCTAATATGCCATGCATACATTTGTGAGACTTGTTTGCATGCTTTATGTATGATTGAATGAGAGATGAGCTATTAAGATTCTTTGAATCTCACTCCCCCTCTCTCCATCCTAACATGCTAGGTGGACCAGGTGAACAAAGACATGGGAGCCACCAAGCTTGAAGCTAGGGAGTTCGATGAAGAAATTGTAAAATAGCCATTTGGTCATCGTTATGTTATTAAGGGATGTAATCTAATGATGTACATGTTGTAGGCACTTATGAATACTTGTAAATAGATGTACTCATTGTATATGTATGAGAATTAGAACTATAGTGCATGATGTAGCAAGTTTCGGTATGAATAGTAAGATCTTGGCATTATGTACATGGTGTATGTGTTGGTGTCAGAGAATGAGTCTTGCAAATCTAGGTTGTTAGAAATTTGAGCCATGTTTGATAGCCTATATTGATGCTTTCCCATATGCTCATAGAGCCTTAGAGGTAGGAGAAGCCAAGTTGAACCCTAATAGCCCTCTTGTAACATAAAAACTGGTCACTTTGCCCCATGATGTCCAAGTCTAACCAAATGACCTCTTTTTGCCTTGAAATTTGGCATGTGACTAGATCTTGTCTAGAGCTTTTGGGGAAGTTAAAGATCAAGCCATTTGGAGGTCTGTGAAATTTTCTATGATTTTTCAAAGTTGGTATCAGAATTTCAGATTTGCATCAGCACTATTCATTTGGTCAGTTGTGAAATTGTGTCATCCAAGGGGCAAACGTAGTCCAATGCTATGAAATTTTATGAACAAAAACTAGACAAACACAGTGACTTGTAGCAATTAGAAGCACCTCATTTAGAGGTCTATAGAAGAAGATATGCATTTTTGAAGTTTCTGCCTAGTATCAGTCATCTTTCCTGACTAGAGGTATTGTTCCATTGATTTCTGAGAGTTTGGCTTAATGAACTGATCTAAAGACATTTTTCCTCTCTAGTTAACATCCACATCTTTCCATGACGGTATCATTTGCATGCATTGGAGTTTTGTGGAATTAGTTGGACATTTTTGAAATTCATATCAGTAAAGTGTGATAGTATCAGGACTAGTCCGACCTCTAGACTAATTTGCATATCAAACATCTTGTGTGTGGGATGTTATGACTTGTACATATTTTTAACATGAATTAGACATCCCAAGCTTTCTAGAATGACCAAGATTACATGTTTTCAATTTTTCTATATTTAGTTGTGATTTTCCAAAATATTCTCAAAAGTGAGGCCAAGGTGGCCGAAAATGAACATGCATGTTCCATACCTTTTTTTGGTTTCCATGGGCTGAAAGCATGTTTTTGGGATTGAAATGAGTTGTAATGGTGCAATTAAATATGAGGATGCATAGAATGAGCTCACACAGTCCATGTGACACTGAAGTGAATTTTTAACCATGTCGTAACTCTAAGAAAATGTATGAATCCAATGAGGAAGATCTCACTTTATTCTTCCTATATCTCATATGAGCATGTAAGGCATGATGGGTATGAGCTAGAAATGATGGTGTTACATCTAGGCCAAGAGAAAGAATCTCCATAAGTTTGTGGGTGTGTGGCAGAAGCAAGGGAGGGAATTTCAAGAGAAAAAGTGTGTGATTGTGTGCAAGGTAGCTCTCTCCACCTTTTCTCATACATGGATGTGTGTTTAGCTTATCTTAGAATGTGTGTATGTGTATTTTCAAGCCATGAAAAGTATGCTAGCATGACTTTATATAGCATGATTTCATGGTTACATATTATGTTTTCAAATGATACTATGATGTTTGTTTGAGTTTGCTTGAGTGTGGAGAGGCCAAAAACTCTTAACCATGGTGAGGATGAGCCAAGAACCCTTACGATTGGTTCAAACAAATAAAAGAGTCTCCCAAAAGTAAAGTAGGCTCCCAAGAGCATAGTTGAGCCTAAGAATTCTCTTAAAGAATGGGTGATGCAAGTCCAAAATCCATGAGGAAAAGGGTGAGGCCAATCCATCCACTTGGCAAGCTCTTAAATGTCTTGTATGACTTATTCACATGCCAAGCTTGCTTCTTAACTGCTCATGATTTCCATTTTATCCATGCATGCATTTTCAAGACTTGCTTTGCATATGTCATGTATGATTGAATGGGAGATGAGCTATTGGGATTCTTTGAATCTCATTCTCTCCTTTCCAATGATCTAATATGCTAGGTGGACCAAGTGGACAAGGTAATGGAAGCCAACCACCTTGAAGAAGAGAGATTGACTACCAAATGCATAGTTTTTAGTTCTTTAAGACCATAATTGTATCAAATGATGTATATGGTCTATGACCTCTTAGGCATGTGTAATTATGATAATGTGTGATGTACAAATGAATGGATATGGTTTATGAACCCTAGAAAGTAATTTGAGTATGAAATGCCAAATTATGTTTCTTGAAAGTTTGACATAAATGTGCATATGTATGGATGAAATAGCCAAAATGAGATACATGCCATTTGGGACTATTTGGGTAGCTTACATAAGTCTTAATCATGTTTTTAGACTTGCCTAAAAGATGCCAAACCCTAAGGAAAACCATTTGGTTACTTTGGTACCTCATATGGAGCCAAAATTGATCATAATGGAACCCTATATCACTTTTTAATAAATGAGCTCTTGTTGATCTGAGATTTGGTATACAATTAGATCTTGTTGAGAGATTTTTGGGAATCTAAAGAACATAATTTTTGGAGGTCTATAGAATATTTGATGAATTTCCAAAGTTGACAATTTTTTTGATTTTGGTCTGCTACACTATTCATTTGGTCTGAAAATGAAATATATCACATATGGTTCAAATGATATCCAATTACCATGAAATTTTGTACAAAGAAACTAGACATTCAGAGTGACTCATTCATATGGAGGTCTAGAGAGGGAGATATGAATTTTCAAAGATGCTATCCAGTATCAGGAGCCTTATCTAACTTCAATTATTATTCCACTGAATTCCATGGCTTGGGCTACCTGTGCTGGTCTGGAGTTATTTTTTTTCCTATAGCCAATATCCACAGCTTTCTAGATTGGTATCATTTACATCGATTGGATTTTTATGAAATTAATTGGACATTTTCAAAATTTACTGCAGAAATTTGTGACAGCATCAGTGGCAGTTTGACCCCTGGATCTTTTCAGATGTCAAAATTCCTTTGTGGTAGATGTTATGATCTATAAATATTTGTATTATGAAGAAGACATCCATAGCTTTCCAAAATGACCAAGAATGCATGATTTCGATTTTTCTAGAATTAGTTATGAAGTTCCAAAATTTGGTCAGAAAAGGGGCTAATTCTAGCCGAATTTTAATATGCATATTTTAAGTTTCCCTTCGTGATTCTTGAGATGTAGGCCATATTTTATGATGCAAATGAGTTGTATTTATGTAATTGAATATGAGGATGCATGGTATGAGCTCACACGGTCCACGTGACATCGAACGAAATTTTTATATATGATGTAATGCGAAAATAATCAATATTTTATATGTCATTCCTTGTGATTTTTATGAAGTGCATGGCACAAGGCATTCCAGTTACATGAGAGGCTAAGATATTATGGTGTTACACATATGGTCCACATGACACAAAATGAAAAATTTATCTACGACATAACACAAAATAATCCATTATTTTTATTGGATTTTTCTTAAGAAAGGATACTAGACCAAGGAAATATGCTTAGAATAAAATGAGATAGCCTAGTTAAATATGGTGTTATAGACAATACGCTGCTTACTATCTAATTTCATGAACATGGGTTGTTTAGTAAAGAACTGTCCTGTATATATATTATGGCAAAGTTGCCTTGTTTAAAGGATAAGCCCTGTGTGTGCTAGAGTTGACCATTAGATGGCTACTATTGTGTTGGATGTCAAATTTTGATTAAGAAAGATACCTAAAAATATCTAAAATGCTAATTAGGACTGATGAGTGCTATTTAAATATTTTGGACTTATTTGAATTTTTTGGGCTTTATTAAGTCTCGTATACCTAAACGAGTCTTTTTGTGGCTATGCTGGACTTTATTTTGTACCTTGATATTGAACCCTAATTTATGGACTAATTTGGACACTGGATGAGCCTTAGGACAAATTTGGACTTAGAAAAGTGAAAATATGATTTTAAGTATTTAAATATAATTTTTTTAGACTCTAGTACACTGTTATACTATTAAGATTATTTATTTATGCACAGAGTGTGCAAAGCAATTCTTTCTCAAATATACTTATTACGTCTTAATCAAATGATAACTTAGAAGACATATTATTGTGATATTGTTATATCACTTTCTTTGGGTGCCCATTAAGGGACGCCTCAGTAAAGGAAGCACGAGTGAGCTTGCTAAGTCATGGTAATGCAATATGATTTGGGTATTGAGCCTGTCAATGGTAGTGCAACATGATCTAGGTATTGAGCTTGACAGTTTTTTAGGCTTAATGGTCAAGTTAAAAAATTATTATTGATTGCAGTTTTCTGTATTCTATATATATGTTGATACCTTGTGGTTGATGAACTTTGATTCCGTTAATATCTTATTAATTGTATTTAAATCATGTTCCATTTACTTATGCAAAATCTTGAAGTTTACATGATATTCTTTATTATATGTTTGTATAAAACTCTTTCTTACTCTTCATTTTCATTATTTTGTATTCATGTTAAATATTACAAAAATAGTATATTTCTCTATTTATGTTATCTTGTAAATTAATTATTCTTTGTAAAGTCTTCCATTTGTATTATGCATTGTTTGTTAAATTTATACTTGATGTTTCTTCATAAATATTATGTTGTATTAACTATATCTATGTTACTAAAAAAGTTATTTGTCACTTGATTGTGGTTTATATTTTTAGATACCAATTTACATAGTGACATTAGATTTGCAAGCGAAATGGATGCAATTCCTTTTGTTGGGTTGGATCTACGTGATCCATAATATACACATTATATCCTGTGATGATACTATACGAGTTGTACTGGTGACTTTTAAGGCATTGGGAGAGTTGAGGACTCACTCATTTCTTGTAAGTGGATCCTCTCCCTATTTCCATGAAAATATGCAGCTGCTGATAACTGATATTTCTTTTTTGTAAATAAGGGATTGACTTGGTAGTTCTTTTTTGTTATCTAAGGATTTCTTTTTAGGTTGCTTAGACTAAATCCCCAGTGATATGCCCTGGTCTATACCTATGACAATCCCACTCCCTTATGACTAGACTTTTTAATAGCATGTAGTAATAGTAGTTTACTTATGTCATTTTCCATATTTTGCTACACTGTATAGGATTAGTTTATGTGAAATCAAAAACCTCTATTGTAATATTCAGTTTACATTAAATGACAAAAATGAATGTATTTTCAAAGCAAGTCTCCTGAAATGAATTAGATAGGGTCTTGAAAAAATTGAGCTAGACTCTTAAAAAAGAGAATCCTAGGCTCATACGAAAAGAAAAACGGAGCTAGAATGAAGAAACAATTTCTTACGAAAAACTTACGAAACGTAATAACATTTTTCATAATTTTGAGCAAATTTGGGAATTCACATAGGAGGGCTTTTAAAATGAAACTTTTGAGTTTTCTAGGTTCTTTGAGGCCCTGAAAACCATGGAAAGTCCTAGAACAGTTAAATCCCCTCTGGTAGACGTTTTCCAATGTCGGTGTAATCAAACTTTGATGGATTCATTTGAGAAGGTTTTAACTCCGATTTGAGTGATTCCAAAAGTATTTTACTAAATTGGGAACCTAAATTTTATAATGGAAAATATGGTTCTAAAAAAGGAGCTAAAAAAAATTAGAAACGAAAATGTCAAAAATAAAGGACAAAATAGGAATTTTTGAAAAGTCATTTTTCCTCCACTTATATATATAGGATGCCCCATTCTCCCACTCATATTGCCTCATATTTTTTTGCCCCAAACCAAAGAAGAAAACCTAGGAGAGTGGTGCACCAAGGGAAGAAGAAAAGGAGGAGAAATCAAGGCTTGAAGGTAAGGAATTTTCGTAGTTTTTCATGCTTTCTTCTTTCCAAACCTCTTCTCCTCCATTCTCCTTTGTTTCCTATGATTATAATAAAGTTTATAAATCTATTTTAAGGGAGAAATTAAGGGGAAAATTTGGACTTGAAGCAAGGAGCCCAAAGAAGATAAGATTCAAGTCAGAAAACAAGAAAAAACAAGATAATTTCTTCTTCCATGGTTGCTACCCCTTGCTTCCCTTGTTTTTAGGTGTTCTTGGTTTTTAGGTAGAACCAAGGGTGATTCTTAGGAAAGAGGGTGCGAAGAATAAGAATATGTAAAAAAAATTAACAAATGATAATGGAAATTCAAGATCCAAATTCTAGGGTTTCATATGTGCCTTGCAAAATCTAATTTTATACCTTGATTTCTATGCCTAAATGAGAGTTTAAATGAGCTCCTAAGATCCCTAGAAGTCTCCCCATGTGCTTCCTCTATCAAGAAAACAAACCAAAGTCTATGAAGACCAAAACCCTCCATTATCTCGGCCTAAGGGAATTTGTGTACCTAGGGAGAGTTTTAAATTTTTCTAAGCCCATTTTTGAGTCATATATGATGAGTGAAGATGAAGGGAGGCCTTGGGAAAAATTTAAAAAGCATAAAAAGTGAGTTAGCCTTATATGTTCCATAATATGACCTAAAGAAGCAACATGTAGTTAGGCTCTTCATTTTAATTGTGTGATGACTCCAAGAGGCTTAAAAGGAGTCAAGAATCATATTTGAAAGGAAAGAATGGACCCTAGAATTCATTTGATAGGTGTTGCTTCATTAGGTGCATTCTTGGAAACATAAAAGGGTTTATAGGTTAAGCTAGAGTGTAAGTAAGTTGTGTGGCCTTAGAATTAATTCCATAAACCTAATTAGCTTCCATAAATTATGTTTAGGCAAGGAGAAATCATTCCCACACCTCTGTGTGTGTGAGGCCAAAGAAGGGAGAGGAAATTCAAGAGAAAAAGTGCGTGCTTGCTTCTAAGGTAGCTTATTCCTCCTTCTTTCATGCATGAATGTATGTTTGACTTGTTTTTGAATGTTGTATGTGTGTTTTAAGCCATGAAAAGTATTCTAGCATGATTTTACATGCCATGGTACCATGATGATGCATTATATTTCCAAATGATGTTAATGATGCTTGCTTTGGTTTGCTTGAGTGTGGTGAGGCTAAGAACCCTTAAAGCTTAGTTGAGACAAAGTAAAGAGTCTCCCAAAAGTGAGGTTGACTCCCAAGAGCAAGCATAAGTCCAAGAACCTCTTAAAGAATGGGTGAGGTAAGTCTAAAATCCACAAGTGAATGGATGAGGCTAATCCACTTACTTGGGAAGCCTTTGTATGCTATGTATAACTTGCTCAAATGTTAAAAATACTTCTTGAATGTTTGCACATATTAATATACTTATGCATGCATTTGTAAGATTAATTTTGCATATGTGAGATTGAAAGGGGGATAAGCTATTGGGATTCTTTGAATCTCATTCCCTCTTCTCCAATGTTCTAACATGCAAGGTGGACCAAGAGAGCAAGGAAATAGAAGCCAACCACATGAGAAATGAGAGCTTGACACTAAAGTGTATGGATTTGGCTACTTTAAGTCTTTATGAATGATAATTAATGTAATTTATTATTTTACAAGACCCATGACCTCTTGAACATATATAATTATGTTAATATGTGATGTATAAATGAGAGATTATATTATGTGACCATTAGAATGTATATTGAGCATGTAATGGCAAATTTTGCTTCTTGAACATCTGATGCATTAGTGCATAAATGGAAGTGGAATGGCCAAATTGAGATGCATGAGGTTTGGAACCATTTGAATAGTTCATACAAGTTATAATCATGCTTTTAGACTTGCCCAAGAGTGGCCAAACATCAAGGGAGATCATTTGGACACTTTGATATCTTATATGGAGCAAAAATTGACCATATTGGAAACCTACACCACTTTTTGTCCAAATGAGCTCTTCTTGATCTATGATTTGGCATGCAATTAGAACTTGTTGAGGGCTTTTTGGGAAGCTAAAGTTTAGAAGTTTCGGCAGTCTAAGGAATATTTGATGAATTTTTAAAGTTGGACAAAATTCCAATTTTGGTCATATTACTATTCACACTGGTCCAAAAATGAAATCGTCACTTAGGGGCCAAATGATATCCAATTGCCATGAACTTTTATAGGGATAAACTAGACACTTCCAGTGACATGGGCCAACTAGAAGCATCTCATTTGAATTTTTAGAGAGGGAGATATGAATTTTTAAAAACTCTACCCAATATTAGGTGCTTAAACTGACCTTAGGTATTGTTTGATTAGATTTCGAGGTCTGGGCGTGCTAAACATGTCTAAAGTTATTTTTTTTCCTCTAGCTAACATCTGTAGCTTTCTTGATTGGTATCATTTGCATGGATTATATTTTTGTGAAATTAATTGGACATTTTTGAAGTTTGTAACTGAAAGTTGTGATAGTACCAGTAGCCAGCCAAAATTCTACGCCTTTTTGAATATCAAACATCTTTTGTGTTGTGTTTCATGGTATTGACATATTTTTAGAATAAATTAGACATATGTAGCTTTCCACAATGGTAAATAATGCATATTCCAATTTTTCTAGAATTAGTTATTATTTTCTAAATTTTGTAATAGAAAAGGAAAAATTTTGACCGAAAATGCAACTATGTATTTTATGCTTCCCTTTGCATTCCACGAGCTGTAGGCCATTTTTAGTGATGGAAATGAGTTTTATCTATGTAATTAAATATAAGAATGTGATGTATAAGTTCACATGATCCATGTGACACTGAATGAAAATTTTATACCTGATGCAACACTAAAATATTTATTATTTTTATGTTATTTTCTTGGTTCTTCTATGAAATGCATGATGTTAAACATGGAGATAGTATGAAATGAGCTAAGAAATTATGGTGTTACATTTATTGGTATTAGAGTGAAGGTTTAGGCTCTTGATATGGCTTGTGGCTTGTGTTTATTAGTTGCCTAGATGTATATGAGCTTGTTTTGTGGATGAATTGAGTGTGTGATGGTGTGAAAGTATTCTCTTTTCATGTTAAAGTTTGTTATGATGTTTCAGTAAAATAGTGAACACTAGGAGAGGTCGGCCCTCTAAAGAGGCTCGTGCAGATGATAGAGCCAAGCCTAATGATCCAGTTGCTGGAGCCTTACAGTCTATTATGGCTCCCTTGGATAGCAGTAGGCTATAACTATGCAGTTACAAGAACAACTTGTTGAGAGAGATAGTTAGGGCCCTACGCCTCCTCCCCCACAGCCACCTTACCACTTAGATAGTCCCAAGCATTCTGGGGTGACTCACTCAGGTTCATAGCCACACACACATATGGTTGCCCCTATTCCGCTAGCTTAAGCGCCTTTAGCCCCAGAGCAGCATTCTATTAGCTAGGTTATCACCTAGTTTAAGAAATTCGGGCCTCTCACCTTTGATTGTGAGATGAACACAGAGAAAGCTGAGGCTCGGATCATGTAGCTAGAGAAAATCTTCTAGGTGATGGAGTGCACGTCTGAGCAGAAAAGCCACTATGGCTATTTTCCAGTTGGAGAAAGAAGCAAATTTCTGGTGGAGGGGCACTGAGCCTATCTTGCAAGCGAGGAACCTTCTGATTACATGGGAGGCATTCCTTCAGGCCTTTTATGAGAGGTACTTCCCTAGTTATGTTAGGGATGAGAAGGAGTTAGAATTCATACTTCTGAAACAAACAGAGGGGATGTCCATGGACCAATACGTGACCAAGTTTGTAGAGCTCTCCCAATATTCCTCTTACTTACAGAGACATGATGATGAGTGGTGGAGAGTAGATAGGCTAATGAAAGGTTTTCTTTTGGAGATCAGAGATAGAATAGTGCCATAGAGAATTAGGCACTTTAATACCCTAGTTGAGATATGTAAAGTGATAGAGGCGAACCTCAGAATGATGCAGCCTACCTCCAGTGCTAAACCACCCCTCCCTGAGCCCAAGGGACCTAGAGAGGGATCATAGACTGCAGTTACTAGGAGGAGAGGCGACAGAAGCTAGTAGAGCTGAAGAGGCAAGAAATAGAGGACTTAATCTAGTAGAGGTAGCTTTACACCTATCACATGTCCCCAGTGTGGCAAGAACCATGCAACCAAACCATACTATGTGGGGCAGAACATATGTTTCCAGTGTGGTAGGCCAGGACACATGGCTAGGGACTGCACCTAAACTCTTCCACAGTTCACATAGCAGAGGGAGATGGCTCCTGCTCCCAAACCTCAGACTCAGGGTAGAGTCTTTACCCTGTCACTGTAGGAGGCTAGCTGATTCCCGAGTCCAATCCAAGGTACTATTAGAATAAAAATAATTTTTTTATAACTACATTATTTGATTCAGGTTTTAGCCATTCTTTTATATCATATAATTATGCTAGGAGGTTGGGTCTAAGTATGCATACACTACCATATGATTTGCATGTATCCACTCTCATAGGAAACCGAGCCATTACCTCCCATGCTTATTTAAATTATGTGATCCAGTTTAATTATTGCCTTACCACCCTTGATTTGATTTGTATGCCCTTTGTTGATATTGATGTGATCATTGGCATGAATTGGATGTTTGCAAATAATGCCACACTAGATTGTAGCCATAGATGTATTACTTTACTTGAGTGTGGGACTATGCCTAGTATGAGGACTGAGTTATCTGTTATGACCACCTCCCAGGCTGAGAGGTCTCTAGGGCATGGTTGCCAGGGGTACTTAGTTTTCTTTTTAGTTCAAATAGAGGTAGAAAAAGGTATAGATGAGATTCCAGTAGTGAGAGAGTTCTCAAAAATATTCCCTAAAGAGATTAGTGGACTACCCCTAGAGAGAGAAGTAGAGTTTCCTAAAGACATTATACCTAGGACAAGTCTAGTGTCTAAGGCTCCATATAGAATGGCTTCCACCGAGTTAACTGAGCTTAAGAAATAAATAGAAGAGTGATAAACATGATTTTTATACATTTTATTCTCCTTATCTTAGGCATTTTAATAATCAAATATGACTTAATGAATGTAATTGAATGGAATTTGATTTTAATTGGCCATTTTCCACATTTTAGGAATTAATTTACAAAATTATTGAGTTTTAATGCATAAATTTATTTTAAATAATTTTATGGATATTTCTATTTAATATTGTGCAGATTTTAATGGGCAAATGATGCTTGAATGAGAATTTGATTTAAAGAAGAGAAGAAGAGATGAAGGCTTCATGTGTACAATTTGAGGGAAAGAATAAATGGTTCATATCTTTAATGAATTTTTGAAAAATGAAAAAAATGAAAAAAAAGAAGAAAAATGGGGTAGGAAAGTAACACTCACTTGAAGCCCATTCTTCAATATTCATACTCATTCACGTACAAGGGAAGCTCTAACACACTCATACATGCAGCCACGTGGAATGTTGTCATTATAGAAAAATGAGATGAGAGGCACGTTGACTCAAACGCTCAGGTGGATGAAGCATAAGCTAAAGACTAAAGCAACAGGTTTGAAGAGATTAAAGAAGAAAGGTTTTGAGTTGTCTTATGCAGCACTATATGTGTATTCCTTCCATGTCTAGCATATAACACATGGATTTTGTTTGAGGGAAATGAAAAATAGAGCAAGCCACAAATTCGTGACGCAAACTTATGGTGAAAAAAAGAACCATGTGAGGAAAATTTACAAGAGAAGCTATAGGTTGACGTGGAGAGGGAGAGCACATGAAGCCACAGGTTCAACTCTAAAATTACACCCATTAGCTAAAGAATGTGGAGTAGAAGAAGTATGCAACAGCCACAAGGAGCTGACGTGGGTTATAAGAGAGTTAAATGAAGAAACAAATAAGGCAGGGGTTCATACAAACACGAGATCATGAAGTTTGAGTAATTATATCTCACGTGGTAGAACAGTGTATAAAATATGAAGAAGAGACACACACGAATGCAGTACTGCATGTGGGATAGGAGGAGAGGAAGGTTTTCAAGCTAAAGCTAAGAATGAGGAAGTAGCTTATGAGTTGGATGGGCTGGGAGCTGATGCAGAACCATTTACTCGTATAAAAGCTAAAGAAGAGACATCCATATAGCTTGTTTGCTAGATTTACATGTCCAGAACTCACAATAGACATAAGTTCAGCACACAATGCCACAGTTAAGCTACTGCACAATAATTACCAAGACACTCGAGTCTTACATGGCTATGAATAGAAGTGTGGAGGAATCATGTGGAAGCTTAGGCAGACAAAAGAAGAAGCAACGTGGAATATTATAAAGGAATTAAAATGGGACCCACACTTATTCATATTAAGAAGAAAAAGCTACAGGAACTTGGCAAATGAAAAGAGCATATGAATCATAAGAAAAGGGAGGCACTTGAGAGGGAGCATATTTCAATCATTCAGAATACACAATCGAGGGATCCATGCATCATGATATTCACGCAAGAATCTAAACTCCATCTATTATATCCCACGCATTCATCCACTCCATTCATTCATATATATTCATCCAAAGGCTGAGGAGCTAAGAGTGTAAAGCATGTGAAATGATCAAGGAAGCATTGAAAAAAAGACTCCACACATCATCTAAATGCACATTTTCTTTTATCATCATTCACTCCATCATATTCACTCTATCATTCCATTCACACGCTCCTTCGTCCAGCAGCCACTCCACACCATTCCTCTATTCTTTCACCCAATGAAGCTCTAATTCCATCTATGACTAACTAGGAGAAAGGCTCTTGAGTTGAAGCTTGAATCCAAGGATTAGAATCAGAATTTTGGGCTAAGAATTTCATTTTATTTTCCTCGCTTTTTATATCAATTTTAATTATTTTATTTGCTTAGTTAAGCTTGTAAATGATTGAGATTAATGCAGTTCATGATTGATGGCTGGTTAGACATTGATTAGGAGAGATATTGACTGATTAATCGCATGAATTAAGTACTGAATTTTGCATTTTCCTTTAATTTTCCATATATGCCATCAAGGTGTTCGATGAAATGCATTAGTGAAATTATGAGCTTGATTATTTGATTTGATGATTCCTTGGAGTTTGGTTAGTTAATTAAACATCTTAGAGTGTTAATTCAGAGGCTAATTGATCAATTAATCATTCAATTCAAGTGTTCATTGATCCTAATGACAAGAGTTAGTGATTTGATGCAGGATTGAGGTTTCAATTCAACATTAAATTGTTAATCCCTTGATTCTTGCATGGTAACTCAAGATAATTTGTATTAGACACAAATAGGGACTCTTAGACAAGAATTAATCACAAATGAATTAGGATAAGGATAGTGGATACCAATGGATGAATCCAAAGCTAGTCACAAGCCCATTATCAACCATAATTCATCAATTAGGTAGCAATTAGGAATTTTAATTCGGTTTCATTTTAATTAGTTTAAGTCAATCAAACCCACCTTAGTTAAGAAATTTTTTGGGTCTTTTATAAACTTAGAAAACCCAATTAAACATTGAATTCTATTTCCAAGGGAGATGACCTAGGTTGCACCACTAGCTATAAAATTTAATTCAACCTAGTTTTATTTTAAAGGTTGTGTGACACACGCATCAAAGAGCTCTTAGAGAACGGTTTTATCAGACCTAATGTCTCGCTGTGGGGAGCTCTAATCTTATTCGTAAAAAAGAAAGACAGGAGCTTTAAGCTATGTATAGATTACCGGGAACTGAATAAAATAACCATTAAGAATAAGTACCCTCTCTCTCGTATAGATGGCCTTCTAGATTAGTTAGTAGGAGCGTCCATATTCTCTAAGATAGACCTAAGGTCGAGATACCATCAACTTAGAATAAAGGTTGAGGATATTCCCAAAATAGCATTTAGAACAAGATATGTAACATCCGGTCCCTCCGTAAACGTGAGAAACGCGATGTTCAATTTCTCCGTAAACGTCAGAAATGAGTCAAATATAAAAGGAAGTCCTCGAAATAGAAGGAATTGGGGCCAAATAAAATTATGATGAAATTCTAAATATTAGAAAATGAGGATTTGGGATTTAAGATGTCTAAAAACCAGAGCTAGAAGAGCTCAAAAAATTTGCCGAAGAAAGTAAGGGCATTTTTGTAATTTTTGGAAAGTTTGGAAAACTCATATGAGGGCTTTTAAAACCAAAAATTTGAGCTTTTGGGATTCTCAGAGGCCCTGAAAACCATGGGAACCCCTAGAACTGTTGAAACCCCTCCGGTGAGCGATTTCAGCAAAGGTTGACTAAAACTTTGACCGAACAGTTCGGAATGGTTTTAGATCCTTTTTGAGTAATTTCGAAGGCAATTCTTATGATTAAGAGCCTAAGAAATATGATGGAAAAGACAGATTTTAAAAAGGAGTTGAAATGAGCCCAAACAAACAAAACTACGAAGAGGGACTAAATTGCAAATTCTGAAAGTTGCTTAAATGAATCCCTAGCTTATAAAAAACATCCCTCCTCTGCTCAGATCTCCTCACCCACTCTCTCACACATTAAAATAAAATTAAGAAGGGCTAAGAGTGGCGCACAAAAGGGGAGGCCAAGGAAGGAAGAAGAAGCCTTGAATAGGTATGAAAGGGTGTGTTTTCTTCCTTTTGTCTTTACAATAAATATTCCCCTCCTTCTCCTCCATATTTCCATGGGTTCAGAATATATTTTGATGCTATTTTGCTTCTGGTCCAGCAAGGAGAAGTTAGGATTGGAGGGAAGGCTTGGGTGCAAGAGGAAGCCACTTGGAAGAGCAAGAATTTAAGGTAGGTTCCCATTCCTTTCCATGGCTTTTCTTGCACTTCTTGCTTGTTCTCCTCCATATGAATTTCGTGCAACCAAGAGCCCATCCAAAGGGAGTTAAATTTTGACCATATCAAGGGAAGTACAAGTGATTTAGAGTGTGGGAATTTAGAATAGACAAGTGGAAACAAAAAGGGAGCCTTAAAATTCAAGTTGGCACAACTTGGGGTTTTGAAATAAGTGACGAAATCTGATTTTTCCTAGAGGTATTCTAGCTTATGTAAGACATGGTTTGAGTCCCTTAGACTCCTTGGAAGTTACATATGTGACATTCCTTCCAAGAAAACAAAGCAAAGTTCAAGGACTCTTTTCATGATGTATATCTCGGCCACACAAGGTCTGGTCACCTAGAGAGTGTTTTAATTTATTTTGAGCCTAGAATGGGACTTCTTATGATGGTAGAAGGTGGGAGGAACCCTTGGAAAAAATTTAGAAGCCATGGATTGGGAGATGAGGCAATGGCTTCCATAATGTGACCTTATGAAGCAACTTGTGTTTAGGCTTTTGTAAATGAATATGTAATGGCTCCAAGGACCTTAAATGAGGTCAAGAGGCCTAGAAATGAGAAGAGAATGGAGTCAAGAACTTGAATCATGATGGTTGCTTCAATAGGCCATTTATGGAGCCATTATGTGACTTATGGAACCAAGTATGTTCTTGAGAGTAAATTGAATGCTTTAGCTTATTTCAAGAATATAATTGAGTATTATTCATGATGTTTAGGCCAAGGAAAGCAACCCCACCTTAGTGTTCTTGTGGAACCGAAAAAGGGAAGGAGTAAGGCAAAGTAAAGCTTGCATAGATAACAAGGTAGCTCTCTCTCTTTTCTCCCATACATGAATGAATGTCTACATTGTTTTTGAATGTGTGTATGAGTATTTTAAGCTATGAATTGTATTTTAGTATGATGCCTATGTTCCATGGAACCATAGTATTGCACTATGTATTCAAATGATACCTATAAATGTTGCATTGGTTTGCTTGAATGTGGAGAGGCCAAAAACCTTCTATCTTTGGTGAGGATGAGCCAAGAACCCTTAGAAGTGGTTGAGACCAAGAGAAAGTCTCCCAAGAGCAAGGCTTAGTTCAAGGACTTTGAGAAAAAAGGGCGAGGCAAGTCCAAGAACCTTGAAGAAAGTGGCTGAGGCTAATCCATTCATTTGGCAAGCCTAAGTATGTTATGTGTGCTTTATGTAAATGCCAAGAAAGTATTTTGCACCATTTTCTATATTGATATGCCATGCATGCATCCTTAACACTTGTATTACATTCTTTATGCATGATTGAATGGGAGATGAGCTATTGGGATTCCTAGAATCTCACTCTTCTCTCCCTCATTACTTAATTTGCCTAGGTGGATCAAGAGAGCAAGGAAATGGGAGCCACCACACTTGGAAGCAAGAAGATTAGCAATGGAGTTGTAAAATATTTGTATTATAGCCATATGGTTGTCACATGATGTGTCTCCATAATGTATATGATGTATGAGCTTATGAATATTTGTAAAAGTATGGGTATATTGTATATGTATGGGAACTAGACCCGTGTGAAGGATATTTCATGAATTTGACTTGGATATGCCAAGTTATACAAGTATGGCTCTTGTGTATATCTTGGTGTGGATGGGTGAGATTATGGAATCTGGGTTATTAGCCCTTTGGGACATGTTTGATAGAGTATTTTAATACTTTCCCACGTGCTCATGTGGCCATAGAATGAGAAGAAGCAAAAATAGACCCCTTGAGACCCCATATGAAGCTTAAAAAGGGCATTTTGCAACCCTATATCACAAATTGACCAAATGGACAAATTTCCTCATGAAATTTGGCATGCATTACAGATCATCTAGATATTTTTGGGAAGCTAAAGTGCAGAATTTTTGGAGGTCTATGGAATATTTGGTGAATTTTTGAAGTTAGGAATTTTTCTGATTTGGGTTAGTGTACTGTAGCTTTGGTCCGAAAATGCATCTGTGTCAAACATAGGGCAAATGAGGTCCGACGGTCCTGAAATTTTACATGGAGAAACTAGACATGCACAGTGAGCTATAGCAACTAGAAGCACCTCATTTGGAGGTCTAGAGAGAGAGAAATGAATTTTTGAAGTTAGAACTCACTGTCAGTAACGCAGCAGGACCCTCAGCACTGTTCCATCGAGTTTCTCCAGTTTCATGTCATTCTCTGGGTCTGGAGCTATTTTTCCTTTAATGTAAACATCTATATATTTCTAGATTGGTATAGTTTACTTGATTTGGATTTTTTGGTAATTATTTATGAATTTTTGAAATCCATATCAGTAAGCTGTAGCAGAACTCAAGAGCAGCCAGACCTTTCATACTTTTCGGTTCTCAAACGCAGTCCATCTGAGTGTTTCATACCTGCAATTATTTTTACCTTATATTAGACATACAGAGCTTTCTGGAAAGATATCATTTTCCTCATTTCTATTTTTCTACATTTAGTTATGATTTTTCAAAGTTGCTTCAAAATCTGCAACCTTGGGACCCGAGGCAAAACGTGAGAATTAGTGATTTTTGGTTCTTGATCCGTGATTCATGTGAAGTTTTAAGATGTTTATGACTTGTAGGAATGGAAAATAATTAGAAGATGTTGTTGGTAAGTTTCTAGGGGTTCACAGATCGAAATTTGAATCCTCACCCCGACATAACGCCATTAAGTCATGATTTTAATGCAAAAGTCTTGGAATTTCCTTGCTACTTTGTGTAATCCCACCTTGATTAAGGAAATTGATGCTAGGAATAATATGGTGTGACAAGATACAGGCATTATGAGTTTTTAGTTATGCCCTTTAGGTTGATGAATGCACCCACAATGTTCATAGATTACATGAATAGAGTCTTTAAGCCAAATTTAGACAGATTTGTAGTTATCTTCATAGATGACATCCTTATCTACTTAAAAAGTAAAGAGGAACATGAGCAGCATTTGAGATTAACCTTGGAGACCCTGAGAGAGAAATAGTTGTATGCTAAACTTAGTAAATGTGAGTTCTGGCTCACTGAAGTTCAATTTCTAGGTCATGTGATCTCCCAAGCAGGGGTCACAATAGATCCCCACAAGGTAGAGGCAGTGTTATAGTGGGAGAGACTTAGGACAATGATAGAGATCAGGAGCTTATTAGGTTTAGCAAGCTATTATAGGAGGTTTATTTAGGGCTTTTCTTAGATAGCAATGCCATTGACCTGGCTCACTAGAAAAAATGTACCATTTCTGTGGAATGAAAAATGTGAGAGTAGTTTACAAGAGTTGAAGCACAAGTTAACCATGGCCCCAGTTTTAGTACTCTCTGACCCTAGAGAAACTTTTGTAGTCTATAGTGATGCCTCTAAGAAAGGGCTAGGATGTGTACTTATGTAGAAAGGCTGAGTGGTAGCTTATGCTTCTAGATAGTTAAAACTTCACGAAGAAAATTACCCCACACATGACTTAGAGTTAGCCGGAGTGGTGTTTGTTTTGAAAATATGGAGACACTGCTTGTATAGGGCAGTTACAGAAATTTACAGTGACCACAAGAGCCTTAAATATTTATTTGAATAGAAAGAGCTGAATATGAGACAACAGAGATGGTTAGAATTTTTGAAAGACTATGATTTCACATTGAAATACCATCCCAATAAGGCTAATGTGGTAGCTAATGCCCTGAGGAGGAAAGCCATACACATGGCCTGTATGATGATTCGAGAGCAGGAATTGATTGAGAGATTCAAAGATATAAGTCTCTCCTGTAAGGTGTATTCGGGAAATTATTAATGAATGAAACTTGAATTGAAAATGACCTGAGGGAGCAAATAAGAGAGGTCCAGTAGATAGATGACTATATAAATAAGATTATAGCTAGATAGCCTAAGGTAGCATTTAGGAGTTCAATATGTCTGAGGATGATATAGTGAGTGATGGGTCGTGTATCACAACCCTCAAAATAAAACTAGGTTGTATTAAATTTTATAGTTAGTGGCACAATCAAGGTCATCTCCCTTGGAAATGGAATTCAATGTTTAAAAGGGCTTTCTAAGTGTAAAAGAACTCTAAAAATTTTCTAACTAAGGGGGATTTGATTGACTTAATTGTATGAACTATGGGTGAATGATAGACTTGTGACTAGCTTTGGATTCGTCCTTTGGTATCCACTATCCTTATCCTAATTTAATTACAATTAATTCTGGTCTAAGAGTCCCTAATTGTGTTCATAACAATGTTTCTTGAGTTACAAGCAAGAATCAAGAGATTAACAATTTAATGTTGAATTGAAACCTCAATCCTGTATCAAATTCCTAACTTTTGTCATTAGGATCGATGAACACTTGAATTGAATGATTAATTGATCAATTAGCCTCTGAATTAACACCATAGGATGTTTAATTAACTAATCGAACTCTAAGGAATCCTTAAATCAAACAATTAAGCTCATAATTTTACTCATGCATTTCATCAAACACCTTGATGGCATACATGGAAAATTAAAGGAAAATGCAAAATTCAATACTTAATTCATGCAATTAATCAGTCAATATCTCTCCTAATCAGTGCTTAACCAGCCACTAATTACAATTACACAAATTCCCAATCAAATACAACTTAACCAAGCATGTACAAAGAAAAAAAGAAAAAGTGTAGGAAATTAAGAAAATCTTAGCCAAAAATTCTGATTATAATCCATGGATTCAGCTTATCCAAGATTCTCCTCCGAACTAGCCATAAGATGGAGAGTTAAAGCTTCATGGAGGTGAAAGAATGGTGGAGAATGGAAGATGGAATGGCTCTACATGGAGTGGACACTGTTTTGCGTATGGAATGTATTTGACGATCGAGTGTATTTTTATTCGATGTAATCTACCTCCTCCCCCTCGATGCTCTCTGCCTGAATGTATTTTTTATCTAGCCTCACATGCTTAGCTTCTTTCTTTGTATGTCATGTGCTCAGCTCTCCATTTAAAACTCACATGCTTCTTACGTGTTGCTTCATTTCTTCAATGTGAGCTGACTTAATGTTCCACGTAACACTGCTTGTGTGTATTGTGCTTGAAGCTGAATTCTTCTCACTATTCACATGTCTATGCATGTGTGTATAGTGTGGGCCCCACTGTGAATGGATGATGCATTGGAATATAATATAAAACAATTCATCCATGCTTTGTGTTATCTTTGAGTCCAAACATAACTTTTTCAATCAGTGTGTATGTTCAACGTAAATCCCATGCTTCTTCCAGCTCATTTCCTATTGTTCATACGTTACTCTCCTTTTATTCCACGTAAAAATTGTAGCTTGTACTGCTTCTTCCTTATGCAGCTGCTCCTTTGTTCAACTTATCTCTCATTCCATCCTCTTTTCAAGTAGCCAGCTGGACTCGTGCTTCCTCTCTAACCAAGGTGCTACCTCAATGTATTTTCCATGCTTCTGTTCACAACCTTATTCATGAGTTTCCCACGAAAGCTTCTACTCTATTTCTATTGGCTTGTGCTCTTCTCTTCATTCTTCACATAGCTGTTGCTTCTTGTTTCCGCTAAGCACGAAGCGTCTCTTCCTCTTTCCCACTAAATCCATAGCTTCTTTTCTGCATGTATGTATTTATGCTTGTAGCTTCATATTTTTGCTGTGTTTCTTCCATGTGAGCTCAGCTTTTTCATTTCCATGTTCTACCCATACTCTTCCTCACTTTCATCACATGCCCATGGCTGTTCTGTTCAGCTCATTCCACATGCTTTGTGTGTTTCTACATTTCTGCCATACATGTGAGATGCTGATGCTATGACTAGTGCGATAGTTGGCTATAAGCTGGACGTGTCACTTCCTTCTTAAGCCATGCATGTGTGTTAATGTTAAGTGAAGGGTTGCTCGAGTAGTATAGAGAGATGTGGATGTTTGTGGCTTGCATTTATGTAGTGTGCATGGATGAATGGGAGACTACCAATAGGTGTGTATAAGTGAATGAGTAAGCCATGCATTTTGAGCTACCTTCCATGCAAATTTCCCTAAGAAAAAAGAAATAAAAAATCAAAATCAAAATCAAAGTCCAAAATAAAATAAAACAAAACAAGATAAAATAAAAAAAAATGAAATCATCATCTAAGAAAATGAAATAAAATAAAATAAAATAAAAATCATTAAAAATCCTAATTTATTCAACAAAATTTTAAAAGGTGAGATTAATTTCTAAACTAAATAATATCTAATTTAAAACTCAAAATATCATCAATTATCTATAAAAAATGTCCCAATTAGTGGATACAAATACATGAAAATTAGCAATTACCAGTGAGATACAGGGATAGGATGTATGTGCCTAGAAATGCAGAAATCAAAGAGAGAATATTAAATGAGGCACATAAGAGTAAGTATACCATTCATCCAGGCAATAATAAAATGTATCAAAACATAAACAAAATGTTTTGATGGCCTGGAATGAAAGCAGATTAGCAGAATATGTCTCCTAATGTCTAGTATGTCAGAGAGTGAAAATAGAGCACTAAAAACTAGTTGACTTACTTCAGCCCCTATATATCCCGAAGTGGAAATGGGACAGTATAGCTATAGATTTTGTTATGAGTTTATTCAGGACATCATTAGGGCATAATCCAATTTGGGTAATAGTGGATAGATTAACAAAGTCAACACACTTCTTAGTTATGAAAGCCATTTATACCCTAGATAAATTAGCCCAGCTATACATAAAGGAGATAGTTAGATTACATGGTGTGCTTAGGAGCATAGTTTCAAATAGAGATCCCAGATTCACATCGAATTTTTGGAGATCGTTACAAGATGCTCTAGGCACTAGGCTTAGATTTAGCACAGCCTATTACCCCCAAACATATGGACAAACAAAGAGAACCATCCAAACCCTAAAGGACATGTTGAGGGCGTGTATGCTAGAGATGAAAGGAAACTGGGATATGTAACGAACATAATTTTTGTAAAACGATGAAATGAGCCATATAGAAGTAAGTCCTCTAAAATGACCTAGATAATGTCCCAAAACATTTGGGTTGAGTCCTAAACTCCTAAAAATGATAATTCTAGGCTTAGACAGAAAGAAAAATGAAGTTAGGATAGAGAAATAATTTGCGACGGAAACTGACGAAACGTAATGGTATTTTCGTAAATAAGTGCAACTTTTGGAAAACCACATAGGAGAGCTTTTTAAATGAAATTTTTGAGTTGCCCAAGGTTCTCAGATGCCCCAAAAACTATGGGAAGCCCTGGGACTGGTAAAGCCCCTCCAATGTATGTTTTTCTAACGTCAGTTGACCTAAACTTTGACCAATTCGTTCGGGAAGGTTTTAACTCCAAATTGAGTGATTCCAAAAGCATTTTATTAAATTGTAAACCTGAATTTTATGAAAGAAAAGATGGTTCTCAAAAAGGAGATAAACCAAAGATGAAACAAAATTGCCATTACAGAAAGGCAAAATTGGAAATAAAAGCTTATAGAATGTCTTAAACAGTTCCACACTTTTCTTCCATCTTCTCCCTTTTATTGAGCACGAAATTTTCTGCCCAAAACATAGAAGTTATTCTACTCTCTTAGGCGCACAAGAAGGAGGAGAAAAAGAGGAAGAAAACCAAGGAGAAACTAGGTAATTTAATGGATTTTCTTGCTTCATCTTCCTCCAATCTTGTTCTCCTCTCTTCCTCCTTTCTTTCCATGGATTTTCTTGAATGATTTGGTTTTGTTTTTGGTCTAGACCTAAGGGGGAAAATTCAAATTTTCCAAGGAGAAGGGAACCAAGGAAGAAAAGCTTTGAAAACAAGATTGAAACTAAGGTATTTTTCCATTCTTGATGCTTCATCTTGGTTACTCCTCTTTATGGTAGTTTTGGCCAGCCTAGGGGGGATAGAAGGAGATGAATTTTGGGTAGAACCAAGAGAGAAACCTAGGAAAAAGAGTGCAAGGATTGAGAAGATGGCAAGAAATTCAAGTAAAAACTAAAGGAAATCAAGATAGAGAAGTGCAGGCTTTCTTAGGGTTTTGTAAAATCTGATTTTGGGTGAGTAATTCCTTGGCTATTTAAATGTTTCCTTGAGCTCCTAAGACTCCTAGAAACCTTCCTAAGTGGCTCTCCCATCAAGGAAAATTTTAAAACTCCAAGAAACCTAATTATGTGCTTGTTTTGACCAAGGAGGATTCATAGAGTTAAGGAGTGTTTTAATTTGTTCTAGCCTTGATTTGAGACTCCGTATGATGTTAGAAGATGGGAGGAACCATTAGGAAAAATTTAGGAGCCATAGGTTGGGAGATGGGACAATGGCGTCCATAATGGTGCCTTATAAAGCAACTTAGTCTTCGAATGGTGCAATCGAATATGTGATGGTTCCAAGGACCTTTAATGAGTCCAAGAAGTCTAGAAATAGCAAGAGAATGGAGCCTAGAACTTGGATGATATGAGTTGCTTCAATGGACCATTTATGGAACCAAGTGTGTGTTTAAGAGTAAACCTAGTGTCTTGGCTTGCTTCAAGTGTGTAATTGTGTGATTGATAAATGATAATTTTAGACATATTAATCCTCCTAAGCTTAGGCATTTTGATGAGTAAATATGGCTTTAGGGGTTTAATTAGATACAATTTGATTTCATCAGCCACTTATGCACTTTGTGAATTAATTGGCAAAATTATTGAGTTTTAATGCATGAATTTCTTTTAAATAATTTTGTGGATAATTCTATTGAATATTTTCCATTCTTTTATACATAATTTCAATGGGTAATTGTAGCTTTAAATGATAAATTGATTTGAAGAAGAGAAGAGTTTGTTATGCAAGACAAGACTTACGTTTTGGAGACTTAAACAGAGGAGGCATGTGAGGAATAAAAAGAAGAGTGGGTTGAAGTTTAAATGAAGATAGAATGCATGAAGAAGCTAAAACAGAGCTGTGAAAAGCTATGTGGAAAGAGAAGAGAAAGAGCATCGAGTTGAAAGGAGCTTGGACAGCTCTCATGTAAGCTACACAGCAGAAAAGAGGAAGAAGCAGAGTATAAGCCCTGAGTTTTTCATGCACGAAGAGAAGCAAAGTTAAACATTGAACAGAACCATGCATGAAGCACGTTGATCCATCGAGAGACCCATCAAGGCTACACACTCCATTCCCCACACCTCATCCAAAGAAACCACACATTTGAGCTAAAACAGAGTAGAAACAACTCCACATAAAGAGGTCTTGCGTTGAAAAGTATGGAGGGGCAGAAAAGAGGAAGAGCCATGAGTTGTGTGGAGTGAAAGAGCTTGGTTTTTATGTTGAAGTAGTTGAACATGAGTTGGAAACAATAGCTAATGTCAAAGGTGAGTTGAATAGAGGAGAAGCAATATGAAGGTTTGCTAAACACATACATGTAGAACAAGTGAAGGAAGTAGCCTTTGTTTGAAAGCTAGACAAAGAAGAAGTAACTTGATCAATCTACGTGGAGTTTAAAGAAGGCTGACATGAAGAATATGAAGCTGACCCACATTGAAGCTAGGAGAGCTGGATTGGAAGCTACAGATCATGTGGAAATGATGCAAATGAAGCTACGAGCTGACGTGGGAATCATTGAAGCAATGAGCTAAAGCTAGAAGTATCCCATGTCGAAGAGGCATTGAGAGGCAGCTAAGGGCTCGAGCTGAAGAGAAGAAACGATGTGGATTTGCATGAAGCTTGCTCGAGTTAGAAGAAGAGCTAACATGCACAGTTGACGTGGAAAGGAAGAGCACGTTGCTGGAATAGACATTGAATATGATGGAGAGATGCATGCAGCTCGAGTGGAAAGTCAACGTAGCTAAATAAATACATGAAACATATGCAAAGCTGACAAAGAGAGAGAGCTGGATATTAATGTAGCTATGGGCTGACGTGGATTAGTGAAGCAGAGCTGGAAGTGTGAGAAATAACTCGAGCTGAAGGGCACGTGACTCATTATGGAAAAAAAGCGCTGAAGCATTCATCGGAAAAAAAAAATGTGACCTCAGCGTGGGAATGAAAGAGGAGGCATAAAAATGTGAGAGCTCCAGAGGCTGAAGGAGGAAGCATTTTCTCATTGGATTCTCCATGGCTACTGCTCATTCCATTGATTCTCCTCCGATTAAATTCTTAATGGCAACTTGAATCATCTGTGGTGGCTAGCTGAAGCTTGGAAACTCCAAGATGCAGATTTGAGCTCCATAATTTCTCACCAAATTGGATAAAAATTCCTTGCTCAATCTTTTAATTTCAAAATTATTTTTCTTATTAATTTGACTAAGTTTAGTTTATTAATTTAAGAATTTAATTACTGGAAATTACTGGATTAGGTTGATTATGGATTGAGTATAATTTGATCTTTGGAATTTTAATTGTGATCACTACATGTTTGTAAAAATTCTAGAGTTAGTGCTGTGCAAATTACTTTTAATTTCCTCTTGATTTTAGGCTAATTGATGCAATGGTTGTTGGATTAAGTGGCTAGAATTTTTGTGCAATTAATTGTTTGAGGAATTAATTAATCTAATTGGTTAATTAGCATCTTAAGTGGATTGTGCAGCAGATTTTATTGATAAACTAGGATTGGTTATAGTGTGTTATGTTCTTAATTCAATTAATAAATTTTTCAAGGTTTCTTGTGGTCGCAAATTCCTTGAATAATCGATGAATTGAATCTTAGATGGTCATTCAAGAGCTTTTATGGGGAATACACTAATGAACAAAAAAATTAAATCCAAATTTGGTACACTAAAAAAGAGCAAGGGTAATTAAATTCTAAGGAGTCCATCTGAAGGCTAGCTACCACATTTTCTCTGTTTACTTCATTTAGTCTTAATTTTTTATTCTTGTCAATTAAATTTTAGTTCAATTAAATTTTAGTAATCCAAAACCCCCCTAAACAATTTTCGTTTAATAATACTTGGAACATTCTTTCATAAACAAATTGAGGCACAAACTCCTTGGGAAAATGACCTAAGTGGCACCATTATCTACAAAATTTATTTTGCTATCTGGTTTTATTTGAGATTACGTGACACAATTGTCAAATTTGGCGCCGTTGCCAAGGAGTTTAGTTTCTTAATTGTTTGAAAGGGTTTCTTAGTATTTTTGCCCTATTTTTTCTCTATTTTTGTTTTGTTTCTGCCCTATTTTGAAGTTGGATTTTGGACATTTCGGTTGCTTGATTTGATTCTACCGCTTGTTGGAACTTTTGTTTAAAGTGCCCAGAAAATTGTCAAACTTTGTTTTTCAAGGTTTTTGGCCAAATTCCAACGTTTAAGGCACTTTTTCTAATTTTTTAGTATTTTCTTGAATTTTCTAAGATTCTTCTAGATTTTTTGTTTTGATTTTTCTTTGTTGATTTCTTGTGTTCCTTCTTAGTTTTTTCTTGTCTAATTGGTTTATGACAAGGAGCTCTGATGAAAAATTAATTGATTTGGATCCCAAAATTGAAAGAACCTTTAGAAGACAAGTATGGATTAAGAAAAACAAGGATAGTGTAGGAATTAGTAGTTCTATTTCTTCTTCTTTTGATTGTGTGGAAGGAATTGATTGTTTATTTCAATTTGCTAGTGATAATATGGCTGAACAAGATCAAATGAATGCTGACATAAATATGCATGTTCAGGCTAACTTGAATGCAAATGCTAATTTAAATGATAACATGCATGCCAGAACTATTAGAGAATTGACAGCTCCTAATGTGCATTATCAAAATCTTTGTATACAATATCCAGAATTAGATGCAAATTTTGAGCTTAAATCTGGTTTGATTCACTTACTTCCCAAGTTTCATGGACTTGCAGGAGATGACCTTCACAAACATCTGAAGGAATTCCATGTTGTTTGCTCTACAATGAAGCCATAGGACATCTAAGAAGAACAAATTAAGCTCAAAGCATTCCCTTTTTCCTTGGATGGTTTAGCCAAGGACTGGTTGTACTATCTACCCCCTAGTGCCATCACTTCTTGGGACCAATTGAAAAGGCTATTCTTGGAAAAATTCTTTCCTTCTTTTAGCACTATATCCATAAGGAAGGAAATATGTGGGATCAGACAGAATGGTGGAGAGACTTTGTATGAGTACTAGGAAAGATTCAAGAGGTTGCTGGCTAATTGTCTTCACCATTAAATTTTTGATTAGCTGCTTATTCAGTACTTCTATGAGGGGCTGATGAACATGGACAGAAACATGATTGATGCTGCCTCTGGTGGAGCCTTAGATGATCTGACACCTACAAGGGCTTGGGAGTTAATTGATAAAATGGCTCAGAATGCTCAGCAATTTGGGTCCAAATTAATGTAAACAGTAAGAGGAGTTAGTGAATTGTATGCTCCAGGCTATGGTCAGAGAATTGAAAACAAGGTTGATGCAATGTCTTTTGTGCTCCAACAGCTTACTTTATATTAGCAGCAGCCACAGTCATCCTCTACTCCATCTCAGACTTGTGCACCACAGTCCTACCCTACTTAGATACATTCTTATCCACAGTACTATGCACTTGGGTAGACATCTACCTCTACTATCTTGTTGGGACCCCTGTGTGATATATGTTATTTGGCCACACATGCTACTGATCAATGCCCTATGTTAAAGGAGAGGGTAGAGACTTGTGCTAGGATGTTTCCAGTAGGGCCAATGCAACAAGGGCAACAAAAATATGATCCCTATTCTAATACATACAATCCAGGATGGAGGAATCACCCCAACTTGAGATATGGGAGAGGACGTGAATAGTACTTCAAATGCAAGATGTCCAGCCCATTAGTATTAATTAGTTTCTATTAGGCTGATTATCTATCCTTTTCTGTTTTCAAAAGGATTTGATTTTGTATCCCTATTTTTTAGATCTTTTAGTTAGGATTATGTAGTTAGTTTCCTACTTTTCCTCCAGTAGATAGGTTTGAGCTACACTATAAATTTATGTATTCTGCCTTCATTTGAATCAGATTGGAAGTAGTAGAATTATTGAGTGTTTCTCTAATTGTGAGAATCTTATCTTTTCTTTGCTCTTGTGAAACCTTTGTCTTGTCAACCTATCTTTAGGTTGGTGATTCAAGTTCGCAAAAGCCCCCAATTCGTGCTTCGATCCAAGTGTGTCGTTGTGTGGATTGGTTTACTGTGTTCGTGGTTAGGCGCATTGTCTAAATAGCAGGTCAACGTTCTTATAACGTTGGTTGTCTATTTGCTTCCGTCGGGTCTCGAACCATCATCTATCCATCAACCTACGTCGTGAAGATTGGGGCACCCCTTGATTTCGCATCATTTGGTATCAGAGCTTCGGTTTACACGGTAGGTTGTCTATCATACATTCATCATCCACCATTCTACTTCTTTTGTAGCCTCCATATTTTTTTCCATATCCATTCATTGCTACCTTTTATTATAAAAAAAAAATACTAAATTTTCTACCTTCCCTTGTTTCCAGATTTGATCCTTAGTGTGCAAGATTTGGTTTTTTATGCTACAAGAGCCATTCATTTTGTAATCTGGAAAACTTTTGTTCTGGACGTGTTATTTTTCCCTTATCTGTTCAACCCCTTTCCTTTTGAGATTTTGGACGATTAATAGGTCAATCCTAAGTTTCAGAATCTCAACTTTCATTTCGTTTTAGAATCATCAAATTCGGAGTTCTCTAGAGGAAGTTATTGTTATTTTTAGCGGTAACGTTTTCTGATCTGTTTCTTATTGTGTGATCTTGTGATTCTCTTTCATCTGATCCAAAAAAAAAAAAGAGGCAAAAAAAAAAGGAAAAGGAAAAGGAATAGAAAAGAAAGGCAAAAAAAAAAAATGGTTAGCCAAAAAAAAAAAGTGAAAAAAAAACGAAAAAAAAAAATTGTGATAAGATTTCTTTCATTTGTGATCAGCATTGTTTCCTTTTCCATTTGTTTCCTTTTATCTTGTGATTGTGGACTTTCCTATTGTGACTTCAACTTGTTTCCTATTCCTTTGATTTGAACTTTCCTAATCTAACCCTCCATTGATTTCTCATATCTTGGGTTTTTAGAATCATTGTAATTTGGCTCTTTGGTATTTTAAACTTAATTTTGCATTGCTAAGTGGTTAAATCTTCCCTTTTTCATATTGGAACCCTAGCCTAACCAAACCCTAACCTTACTTGTAACTTGTATGCGCCAATCACAACTTTTCATACCATCCACCAGCACATACTTTGGTGAACCGAGAATTGGCAGTCCTTGATCACTTGACAAGGTCTTAGGTAACATAAGAGCTTAGGATTTGATATTGAGAGGTAAAAGGCAAGAGTGGATAAGATCATTGTAGAAAAAGCCAATAAGAGAGAGTAAACACGAGTGTGAGTGTTATATCTCAATTGAGTGAAACACGTGAGGAAATATTTGTGAGATCCTATATACTTGTGTTTCTTTTTCACTAACATGGCAGATAATCGAGAAAAAGGAGTAGCACATGAAAGTGATAATGATGATCACAATTCATTTGGAGTAGCGCCTTTGCAAATGAAAGCTCTAGTGGGTCATTTTGAAAGGATGCTTGATAAGAAGTTGGAAGGACTCCATGAACGCTTAGATCGAGTGGAGAGTAGAACCTCTAGCCAAAGGACTACTACTCAAGCTAACCAAAGACAAGCTCATGCTGCACACCCACAACACCGTGAATATGCGGAAGACATGGAGAGCCATGATGAAGATTATGAAGGAGAGGAGACTCAGCCAAGAAGAAGGCCACTCAACATACAAAGAAGATCACTGAGGAGGCCTAGAGATGAAGAAGAAGGCCTTGGAGGAGTCAAAGTCAAAATTCCTTCCTTTCAAGGCAAGAGTGATCCAGAAACATACATGGAGTGGGAGATGCGTGTAGAGCAAATCTTTTCATGCCATAACTACTCTGAGGGTAAGAAGGTCAAAATTGCTGCTCTTGAGTTTACTGATTATGCTCTTATTTGGTGGGACCAGATGCAAAAGGAGCGGATTAGATATGGAGAGCACCTCATCTCAACATGGGAAGAGATGAAGGCTATCATGAGGAGACGATTCATTCCATCCTATTTTCGAAGGGAACTTCACAATAAGCTTCAACGCCTCACTCAAGGATCCAAGAGTGTGGATGAGTACTACAAGGAAATGCAAATAGCCATGATTAGAGCTAATGTAGAGGAGGATCCAGAAGCAACAATGGCTCGTTTCTTAGATGGGCTTAATCGTGACATAGCCGATGTTGTGGAGATGTACCATTATGTTGAGATTCATGACTTGGTCCACCAAGCTGCCAAGGTGGAAAAACAACTCAAAAGGAAGAATATTGCAAGGAAGAGCTCCAGTTCAACTTCTTTCAACTCATGGAGGAACAACCCAAAGAAAGATATTCCCTCTACTTCAAATTCAAAGGGAAATGAAATAAAGAAAGAAGAAAAGCTGGCTGCACCACCCAAGAAGGTTCAAAGTGGGCCTAATCCTTCAAGAAATCGAGACATAATATGCTTCAAGTCCCAAGGGAGAGGACACATCTCTAGTGAATGTCCTAACAAGCGAACCATGAATATCAACAACCTTGGTGAGTGGGAAACTGAAGGAGAAACAATAGAGGAAGAAGAAGAGCTATTCATGGAACATGAAGATGGAGAGTATGCAGAAGAAGGAGAACTCCTTGTAACTAGGAGAGCCCTTAGTGCCCCGATGATGGCAGACGAAGATAAACAAAGAGAGAACTTATTCCATACTCGTTGCCAAATCCAAGGAAAGATATGTGGTGTGATTATAGACGGAGGAAGTTGCTGCAATGTGGCAAGCACTGAGCTAGTGGAGAAGTTGAATTTATCTACTTTCAAGCATCAACGGCCTTACAAACTCCAATGGCTCAATGAATGTGGAGAATTGAGAGTAACCAAGCAAGTTAAGGTAATGTTTTCAATTGGCAAGTATAAGGATGAAGTGCTTTGTGATGTTGTACCAATGAAAGCATGTCATATTTTGTTAGGTAGGCCTTGGCAGTATGATAGACGTGTTACACATGATGGTTTTCTAAATCATTATTCTTTTGTACTTAGAGGGGAACCTATAACCCTCCTTCCTATGTCACCAAAGCAAGTGTTAGAAGATCAAATCAAGAGAGAGAAGAAAAGAGAAAGTGAGTGTGTAAAAGTGTCTGAAAAAGAGGAGAGTAAAATTGAGAAAAGAAAAGAGGGCAAGCCAAGAGAAGAGAGAGGAAAAGGAGAGAGAGCTAAAGGTAAAAGAGAGAAAGAGGGAGAAAGAGAGAAAAGTTTGTTAGTAGCAAGAAAGAGTGAGATCAAACAAGCTTTGTTTTCTCAACAAAACCTCCTAATAGTTATCTATAAAGAGGCTATGTTGAATACTAACAACTTAACCTCTACTTTGCCTAGTCTTGTTATATCTCTTTTGCAGGAATATGGAGATGTCTTTCCCGAAGAGGTACTACCTGGGTTGCCACCAATGGGATAGAACATCAAATTGACTTTATACCTGGAGCGCCTTTGCCCAATCGTCCAGCTTACCGAGCTAATCCTGAAGAGACCAAGGAGATTCAAAGACAAGTGCAAGAGCTGCTAGAAAAGGGATATGTGAGGGAGAGCCTTAGCCCATGTGCAGTACCAGTGTTGCTCGTGCCTAAAAAGGATGGCACATGGAGAATGTGCATTGATTGTCGAGCCATCAATAATATAACGGTAAGATATCGTCATCCTATCCCTAGGTTAGATGATATGCTTGATGAATTAAATGGCTCCACTATCTTCTCTAAAATTGATTTAAAAAGTGGCTACCATCAAATTAGGATGAAAGAAGGAGATGAATGGAAAACTGCATTTAAGACTAAACATGGACTTTATGAATGGTTAGTTATGCCTTTTGGTCTCACTAATGCACCTAGCACATTTATGAGGTTGATGAATCATGTCTTGCGTGCATTCATAGGTAAATTTGTGGTAGTTTACTTTGATGATATCCTTGTGTACAGTAGGACTTTGCATGAGCATGTAGATCACTTGAGACAAGTCCTAGAGGTTTTAAGAAAAGAAAGATTGTTTGGCAATTTGAATAAGTGTGATTTTTGCACTAATAAAGTTGTTTTTCTTGGTTTTGTTGTGAGTGCTGAGGGGGTTGAGGTTGATGAAGAGAAAATCAAAGCCATTCAAGATTGGCCAACCCCTACCACCATCGGACAAGTGAGGAGCTTCCATGGACTTGCAAGCTTTTATAGGAGATTTGTGAGGGACTTCAGCTCACTGGCAGCTCCTTTGAATGAGTTGACAAAGAAGAATGTTCCATTCAAGTGGGGAGAAGCTCAAGAGAAAGCCTTCCAAACCATCAAGGAGAGGCTCATACATGCACCTTTATTAGTCCTTCCAGATTTTGGTAAGATTTTTGAGGTTGAATGTGATGCTAGTGGAATTGGCATAGGAGGTGTACTCATGCAAGAAGGTAAGCCCATTGCATATTTTAGCGAAAAGCTAAGTGGTCCTACTCTTAACTATCCTACATATGATAAGGAGCTATATGCTTTAGTTAGAGTGTTGGAAACTTGGCAACATTATTTGTGGCCTAAAGAATTTGTCATACATTCTGACCATGAGGCTCTAAAACATATTAAGAGCCAAAACAAATTGAATCGAAGACACGCTAGTTGGGTTGAATTCATTGAATCTTTCCCATATGTGATTAAGCATAAGAAAGGTAAAGAGAATATTGTTGCTGATGCACTTTCACGTAGGTATGTTCTTCTTTCCATGTTAGACTCTAAGGTTCTTGGTTTTGAGTTCATCAAGGAATTATATACAAATGATGTTGATTTTGGTGAAGCTTTTAACTATTGCAAGCCTGGAGTTGGTTGGGACAAATTTTACTTGCATCAAGGATTCTTGTTTCGTGTTGATAAGCTTTGCATTCCTAATTGTTCTCTACGTATGTTATTGATGAAGGAAGCACATTCAGGAGGTTTAATGGGACACTTTGGCATTGTTAAAACCTTTGATATCTTGAATGAGCATTTTTATTGGCCTAAGATGCGTAGGGATGTTCAAAAGTTTGTGGGGAGATGCGTTGTATGTCATAAAGCAAAATCTAAATTAAATCCCCATGAACTGTATACTCCCCTCCCTATTCCTAGTGTACCTTGGGAAGATGTTTCCATGGATTTTATTGTGGGATTACCTAGGTCTAAGAGGGGGAGGGACTCTATTTTTGTTGTTGTGGACAGGTTTTCTAAAATGGCACACTTCATTGCATGTCATAAGGTTGATGATGCTTCTAATATTGCTAATTTGTTCTTTCAGGAAGTTGTGAGGTTTCATGGGATTCCGAGGACTATAGTGTCAGATCGTGATGCTAAGTTTCTAAGCTATTTTTGGAAAACTTTGTGGAGCAAGTTTGGAACTAAATTGTTATTCTCTACTACTTGTCATCCGCAAACTGATGGACAAACTGAAGTTGTTAATAGGACACTATCTTCTTTGTTACGAACTGTGGTTAAAAAGAACCTGAAGAATTGGGAGGAGTGTCTCCCACATGTCGAGTTTGCATACAATAGGGCTGTTCATTCCACTACTAAATATTCACCATTTGAGATTGTATATGGTTTTAATCCTCTTGCACCTATTGACTTAGCTCCTTTGCCTTTGCAAGAAAGAATCAATATGGATGGACAGAAACGTGCTGAGTTTGTTAAACAAATCCATGAGAAAGCAAAACAAAACATTGAGAGGATGACTCAACAATATGTAGAACGTGCTAATAAGGGACGAAAGAGGGTTATCTTTGAATCAGGAGATTTGGTTTGGTTGCACCTTAGAAAAGAGAGGTTTCCTGACAAAAGAAAGTCTAAACTTATGCCTCGCGGAGATGGGCCTTTCCGCGTGCTAGAGAGAATTAATGATAATGCCTACAAGATAGATTTACTAGGTGAGTATGGTGTAAGTGCTACTTTTAATGTTTCTGACCTTTCCCCTTATTTTGGTGCAGACTTTGAAGAGTCGAGGACGACTCCTTTTCAAGAGGGGGAGGATGATATGAACCAGACTCATGTGGGGAAGGATACTCGTGTGGAGAAGGACTTGATGATAGATGGCCCAATGACAAGAGGAAGAGTTAAGCGTCTACAAAGAGCAATTGGGCTTCAATTTGCTGAATTAGAAGCCCATAATATTAGTGCATGCATTGAGGAAGCAAATGGAGCCTTAATCATGCTTATTCAAGCCCAGGATGATGCTTAAAAAGCCCATTGAAGATAGAGGACGTGAATAGTACTTCAAATGCAAGACGTCCAGCCCATTAGTATTAATTAGTTTCTATTAGGCTGATTATCTATCCTTTTCTGTTTTCAAAAGGATTTGATTTTGTATCCCTATTTTTTAGATCTTTTAGTTAGGATTATGTAGTTAGTTTCCTACTTTTCCTCCAGTAGATAGGTTTGAGCTACACTATAAATTTATGTATTCTGCCTTCATTTGAATCAGATTGGAAGTAGTAGAATTATTGAGTGTTTCTCTAATTGTGAGAATCTTATCTTTTCTTTGCTCTTGTGAAACCTTTGTCTTGTCAACCTATCTTTAGGTTGGTGATTCAAGTTCGCAAAAGCCCCCAATTCATGCTTCGATCCAAGTGTGTCGTTGTGTGGATTGGTTTACTGTGTTCGTGGTTAGGCGCATTGTCTAAATAGCAGGTCAACGTTCTTATAACGTTGGTTGGCTATTTGCTTCCGTCGGGTCTCGAACCATCATCTATCCATCAACCTACGTCGTGAAGATTGGGGCACCCCTTGATTTCGCATCACTCTAGACTCTCTAAATATCTATCAAAGCCAATAAAATCTACTAGACTCTTATCAGTAAGAGTCATTCCATCCACAGAAGAATTTAATTTCAGCTTCTCACAGTCCTTTGAGTTCAAGGTGTCTGACAGTTGCTTTTTCTCAATTAGGAGAGTTTGTGGCTTGTTGGGAATTAGCTTAACGACTTTAGGAATCTATTCCGGACTCTTAACAAGAGAAACAACATCTTCCCTTACCAAAGAGACATCAGTAGGCTCACAAGATTCTAAACAATGATCAATAACAAAATTTAGTCTCTCACTAGTATCAACAATAGCACAAGGATCAACAAGATGTTCAATATCAGCACTATCTTTATGCATGTTCTCATCAATACCAGTATGATCAATAGAATCATTCTTATCAACAATTTCAGTGCAAACAAAGGACTCTTTGGATTAACAGATTTATCAGACTTCAAAAACTCATTAATCTTAACAAATATAGGACATGTATGCATATCATCACATAAGCATTGGAAAGTAGAGTCTGATTCATCAACAACAAGTTGTTCAACAATTTCACTGTCTATGTCCTTTTCACATGCTACATCTATTATTTCAACAGTCATGCCATCACAAGCTAGTGAGGAATCATGTTGATCAGTATATGCAGGGGACTTACTAGTCTCAATGAAAGAATTAATCTGTGAGCATCTATCACATATAGTGGATCCAGTACGTACACAATCAACAGAATCATTCAATTCAACTATGTCACATGGTCCAGATGGTATACTGTCCCTAAATTCATAAGATGCATCATCAATAGACTTATCAACCAATTCCACACTAGGAATAGAATGGTCATCACGTTCTAAGTCACCCCTACACTTATCTACTAAGCTAGACTTAATAGATTCATCATTAACAGGTTCACAAATGAATTCATTATAATGGTCACAGCTAGGAGTAGAAATACCAAGTGTATCAGTACATAAGGAATCATGAACATCAATAATTGTATCATTTTTGCTTAATACATTACCACAATCAACCATATCAAGAGATTCAACAACAATTTCCTTATCAACAACATCATCATGCAATTCAGAATCAATAACATTATATGCATCAGTAGTCACAGTACTATCAAATAAACCAGATTCAGTTCTAACAAATTGCAATATATTAGAAGATGGAAGGATATTACCCAGTGAATAGGACTTTTCCTCCTCTATAATTCCCTTCTAATTTGCTCTTCAGTTAATTCATTAGCACTTGAAGTTGGTTAATTCATTTGAATTCCCAAATCCTTCATAATGTTGTCAATCTTTTGTTGATTTTCAAGACGTCATAGTTCATTTTCTTGTTGGGCCATTTGATGTATTTGTTGGTGTTTAAGATTAAAGGCTTCCAATTGTTGCATCATCCTCTCTTCCAAACTTGGTTCCCTCTAGACCTCTTGTTACATGTATCCTTCATGATAATTGTAAGGATGATGTTCTGCCTTTTGCATATGGAAGTTGTGGTATAGCTCATAATAATGGTGGTAATTAGGGTGTACTTCATATGATGGTGGTATGGTTGATAGCTGGGGTGGACTTCATAAGAAAGGTGGTGTGGTTGGTAGCATGGTTATTGGACTTGTTGATATTGTTGTGCTTGTCGTTTTTGTCTTTGTCTTTCAAGAAGGCCTTGAAGCATTGACATGGCTTCATCCAACATCCGAGAAATCCTATGTTCTGCACAAGAATCATAAACACCTTCATTAGAATAATAAGGATCCATTTCAGACAAAGAATATGATAAGCATAATTAGCACAAAACAAATCAGTGACAGGCTTTACTAAAATTAACTCAAAATCAAGAAAATAAAAATTCAATGAAGCTAAGACTAATCTAACAATAAAAAAACACTCTAAACTAGAAGCTAATCACTCAAAATGAACTCACAAAAAATCAAGAAATTAAATCTAGAAAAATTGAAAAATTCCTAAAAAAATTCAAAAAAATACTAAAAAATTCAAAAAAGTGCCTCAAACGTTGGAATTTGGCTAAAAAATGGTGCACCTAATAGCTTTTCTATTACTTTTGCTGAAAACACCCAAAAACCTTAGAAAACAAAGTTTGAGAATTTTCTAGGCACTTCAAACAAAAATTCCAACAAGCAGACAAGTTGATGCGTAACACCAAAATGATCCAAATCCAAGTTCAAAATAGAACAAAAAGCAAACCAAAATAGAACAAAAATAGAGGTTAGACACCTAGCAAACTTTCTCAAACAATTAAGACTCCAATTCCCCAGCAATGGCATCAAATTTTGACGATTGTGTTGCGTAATCTCAAATAAAACTAGGTAGTAAAGTAAATTCTGTAGATAATGGTGCAACCTAGGTCATTTTCCCAAGGAGTTTGTGCCTTAATTTGTTTATGAAAGAGTGTTTCAAGTATTACTAAATGAAAATTATTTAAGGGGTTTTGGATTACTAAAATTTAATTGAACTAAAATTTAATTGACAAGAATAAAAAACTTAAGACTAAATGAAGTAAACAGTTAAGAAAATGTGGTAGCTAGCCTTCAGATGGACTCTCTAGAATTCAATTATCTTTGCTCCTTTTTAGTGTATCAAATTTAAATTTAATTTTCTTATTCATTAGTGTATTCCCTATAAAAGCTCTTGAATGACCGACCATCCAAGATTTAGTTCATCGATTATTCAAGGAATTTGCGACCACAAGAAACTTTAAAAAATTAATTAATTGAATTAAAAACAGAACACACTATAACCAATCCTAGTTGATCAATAAAATCTACTGCACAATTCACTTAAGATACTAATTAACCAATTAGATTAATTAATTCCTTAAATAATTAATTCTACAAAAATTTCAGCCACTTAATCCAACAACCATTGCATCAATTGGCCTAAAATCAAGAGGAAATAAAAAGTAATTTGCACAGTACTAATTTTGGAATTTTTACAAACATGTAATGATCACAATTAAAATTCCAAAGATCAAATTATACTCGATCTACAATCAAACCAATCTAGTAATTTCTAGTAATTAAATTCCTAAATTAATAAACTAAACCTAGTCAAATTAATAAGGAAAATAATTTTGAAATTAAAAGATTGAGCGAGGAATTTTTATCCAATTTGGTGAGAAATTGTGGAGCTCAAATCTGCATCTGGGAGTTTCCAAGCTTCAGCTAGCCACCATGGATGATTCAAGCTACCATGGAGAATTTAATCGGAGGAGAATCAATGGAATGAGCAGCGGCCATGGAAAATCCGATGAGAAAATGCTTCCTCCTTTAGCCTTTAGAGCTCTCGCATTTTTACATCCTCTTTTTGTTTTCTCCCCGCTCCCCCCTCCTTCATTCCCACGCTAGGGTCACATTTTTTTTTCCAATGAATGCTTTAGCACTTTTTTTCCTTAATGAGTCACGTGCCCCCTTAGCTCTAGTTATTTCTTGCGCTTCCAGCTCCGCTTCACTAATCCACGTCAGCCCATAGCTACATTAATCTCCAGCTCTCTCTCTTTGTCAGCTTTGCGTGTGTTTCATGTATTTATTTAGCTACGTTGACTTTCCACTCGAGCTGTATGCATCTCTCCGTCGTATTCAACGTCTGTTCTAGCCACATGCTGTTCCTTTCCATGTCAACTTCTTTGCTTCTCTTCTAGCTAGAGCCCTTACCTGCCTTTCCATGCCTTTTCGATATAGGATGCTTCCAACTTCAGCTCATTACTATAATGATTCCCATGCTAGCTTGTAGCTTCATTTGCGTCATTTCCACATGATCTGTAGCTTCCAATCCAGCTCTTCTAGCTTCAACATGGGTCAGCTTCATATCCTTCATGTCAGCCTTCTTTAAACTCCATGTACTTAGTTCCACATAGATTGATCAAGTTGCTTTTTCTTCTTCGTCTAGCTTTCAAACAGAGGCTGCTTCCTTCACTTGTTCTGCATGTATGTGTTTAGCAAACCTTCGTATTACTTCTCCTCTGTTCTGCTCGCCTTTGATGTTAGCTACTATTTCCAACTTATGTTCAGCTACTTCAACGTTAAAACCAAGCTCTTTCACTACACACAACTCATGGCTCTTCCTCTTTTCTGCTCCTCCACACTTTTCAACCCAAGACCTCTTTATGTGAAGCTGTTTCTACTCTGTTTCAGCTTGAATGTGTGGTTTCTTCAGATGAGGTGTGAGGAATGGAGTATGTAGCCTTGATGGTTCTCTCGATGGATCAACGTGCTTCATGCATGGTTCTGTTCAACGTTTAACTTTGCTTCTCTTTGTGCATGAAAAGCCCGGTGCTTGTACTCTGCTTCTTCCTCTTTTCTGCTCATGTAGCTTACATGAGAGCTGCCCAAGCTCCTTTCAACTCGATGCTCTTTCTCTTCTCTTTCCACGTAGCTTTTCATAGCTCTATTTTAGCTTCTTCATGCATTCTATCTTCATTTAAACTTTAACCCATTCTTTTTATTCCTCACATGGAAGCTGCATGAGACACAATAAGCACGTGGTAAACGAGTTGAACAAGCATGAGTTGGAGGAATTAAACTCGAGCAAAATGTGATGAAAGCTTGAGCTATTGGTTATGGATACATAAGCTGAATGAGTGAAGAGGCAGTCCACGATGAAGAAACGTTGAAGCCATGTCATTTATGAGCTCACGAAGCTTGTGCTAGCTGAGAAGATGTTATGGGTAGGAAAGAAGAATTGCATGTGAAAGAAACATGGAAAAGCTAGATAGCAATGTGAAAAATAATGATGGAATGAGTGAGTCATGCAAAGGAACATGTGGGCTGATGTGGGAGTAAATGAGCTGAATGAGCTAGAAGCTAGAATTTAAAGAAGGCTGACGTGAGAGCAGAACATGTATGATTAAATGAAAATGTGGCAACAATGAGGAGGATTGGAGAGTAAATGACGGGAAACGCATACAGCGTGCAAAAGAAAAAAATAATAAGCGAGCGAAGGAAAAAAAAAGAGAAGGGGAAGGCAATTAGACGACAAAAGAGAGGAAAGGGGGAGGCATACTGGAATGTGGAAAAAATGAGAGCTCCAGGGAGAGATTAATTAATCCATTTCTCTACGGCTAAAGCTCCCATCATCAA